>CATIWF010033977.1:0-13957 GCA_949630135.1 Balakata baccata
CCATATATATATATATATATATATATATATATATATATATATATATATATATATATATATATATATATATATATATTAAAAAAATGCAAAATCTTAGTTTAATTTTTTGAATTAGTAATAATCCTTGAATAAATGTGAAACATGTGTTGAATCTAAGTTATCTAAGGAATCTTGCCCTCCGTTACCAAAAAAAAATAAAAAATTATTTAACTTAATCCATATTGAAATATTTAAAGAAAACAATGACTGGAGGTGGTAAAAAGAAAAAGCTTTTAGTAAAAGGATGAAAAATTTGGTCGCCTATAATGACTACATATTTATATGGTTGCTAAAAATGTAAATTTTATTGTTTAATTTTCATTGCCTTAATGGGGGACCGGCACTAATATGGTCGCTAAAAATGAATTTGTATCTGGTTATTACAGTGTTTTAAAGAAAGAAAGAGGAAAAAAAAATTAAACATAAAAATGTACTATTCAATAAATCTATCAAACAAGTTCTGTGGCTTTTGTAATTACATAAAACGTAAAACCAACCAATAGTTCATGCTTTATACAATTGTTGATTGCTCATTTTCTATGGCCAGAAGATGCCATTAGAACGCCAACAGCCACAATGAACATAGACAACATACTTACCAGTAAAATATATGTTCTTCTTGATGACTTTCTATACTCTTTAAAGATAACTATGCCCCAAAATGTGCTCACAAGTGGAAGTGCCTGAAATTTTAACAACCAATTTTCAATATAAACACTAGCTAGCTATCTAAATATTCTCAACATTTTTACTATTGCTATTACTTGTGCTGTTATGTGTAAGACTAACCTGAACAGCATCTGCCGCTGCATATCCTGCAGCTTGACCACCCATAAATTGAAGGCCGTTACCGAACCCACATAACAATCCGGCCAGAAAAGCCCATCCTCTGCCGTTCCAATCATTAACATAGGCCTTCAATGATGATCTTGGCAGGTTCAGTACTGGCCGGTACAGGAATGTGATATTTAAAATGATAGCAAGCACGAAACAGGACACCGAAAACCAGAAGAATGCAGTATAAACAACCAACTTGGGAACCCCTTCCTTCAGTGTGTGCCACTGATCATTTGTTGCTAAGTTGAAAGCTGGCGAGAAGAGTGAGAAGCAAAAACCAGCAAAGAATGTTAGAAGCAGTCCTATTAGAGTTCCCTTCCCAAACACCTGCAGTGAAAGCCCCACCAAATCTTTTTATATATGATATTCAGGTGCAACTTATGCATTTCAACCAAGAAAGAAGCTGCAAATTACAAACCTTGATTGATCTTTTCTTCTCAAGTTCTATGAGGAAAGCTGCAGTTCCAGCCTTTGCCTTCTCCCCAGGAGCATTTCCATTCTCCACGTCCTTCGTTCCTATACCAATAATAATATATATAAACAAACGAGGCAGCAAAATTACTGAAAAGATTAGCTAACAAATGGGAGTTGCATTCCACTAAATTCCATACCATTGCTTGCATATTCTTCTTGCTTGGTTGAGGAGGAAACCGCAGCAAGTTTGTAATCATTCGATAATTTCTGGAGCTTCGCTTTATTATCAGCTGCATTCGATGAATGAACTGCTGAACCAAGACAAACAGCAATCAAGAAGCAACCGACCCCGGGAAAAAGAATCTCTGCCCTATTAATTTTGTCATCCAAGAAGTAGTTCATTGTTGTTCCTGTCATAGAAAATGTGGGAGTTGAAAATTCCAGACTATATATAGTTAATAGAGAAAGTGTCGAACAATCCTCAAACATACACACCTATTACAACAGTTATACTTGAAGAGACTACTTCCACCACTGATAAACCAACAAAGGCCCAAGCGTACTGTGTTGATAGATTGCCAATACTAAGAACCACTCCACCAACCATTGCAAACATAACAGAGGGCCAATTATCCTGCATCAATCAGATACAATCAACTTCCAATTATCCAATATATGCATACCCATTTCATCTTTTTATCAGAATCCAATCAGAAACTTAATTACCTGAGAAAGTTGAGTTAGAAAATTAGGTGCCTCAGGTGTGCTCTTCCCAATCTCACCAAATGTGAAAGCGATGATTACAGCAGCCAAGAGATTAGTGATAGAATAGTCAAGGTAAGTATGCTGAGGAAGGCGGCCTCGTCTTTCTAGCAGAGTCATAATTGCAGGCCATGTCCCTAAGAAAAATAGAGAAAGTAGCATGCATACTATGGCTCCACCTTTGCTCTCCACCAGATACATTTTCTAGAGACAATCTGCTACTCTAATATTTACCTACACATATGCCACATGCAGATGCAATGAATACTCGAGTATTAATTGCAGAAAACTTAATTAAGAAAATCCCAGATAGAAATGCAGAGAAAATATCCAATTGATATCAAAGATAGTCTCATATGCAATCTTTCTCTTTAAAAAAAAAAAAAAAACACAGAAATTAATCCTAATTATCCTGATTATTAGGGAATAAGGTTTACCAAAAAAATTTCACTCTATCAAGTAAAAAGGGCTATCTGTATAATATATATAAGCAAATGAGAGGATATATATAAGCCAGTAAAATTTCTCCATGTTAGAAATTAACTACGAAAATAATCACAATCATTGACAGCAAGAGGTTGGCATAAATCAGCCAAATGCAAAATCAAATTAACAATAATGGGTTGACACTACTACATCAGAATAAAATAAAAAAACCAAAAATTACCAATAGAGAAAATTAAGATGTGAAATTGGAGGAATTATTTGGGAAATCTCTGCCAAGTAAATAGCTTTCTCAGGTTCCTCCCAAAAGCATAGAACTTTTCATATAAATTGATGACAGAGAGAAAGAGAGACAAATAATAGTCATTTTGTAAATGTGCATAGAACATGAAAAGAGCAAGCTGCGGTTGGTGAGCTAGATAGTTCGATGGTCAACTTTCTTCATTATAGATCTGATTGGTTCAGTTTTTAACGTTTTGTGGATGCCGGTCCATGTTGGGTGTTGAAGAAATGTTGCCACTAAATAATTGGCTAGTTGTTTATATATTGAAAAAATTTCTGTATTATATCATTCGGGAAAATATATGATTTGTCATATATACATTGATATAATATATTAACATATTTTAAAGTTTAAAAATTATATTATTTATTTCTTGAAATTTTGATATATTGTATTAGTATTTTTATGTAAATTTGATTTATTGGACTAATATTTTTAAGTAAAAAAAATATTCTTTTTTTCTAGTGTATTATTTTTTTTTTAAACTTTAGAAAGTATTAGTTTATTATGTTAAATTATAAGAAACAAATTATATATTTTTGAAACCTCTGCAAAGTACAAATATATTATATAACGAGTAAATTATAATTTTTTCTTACATATAAACTATCCATTATTCTACAGCTAAAAATTAATTCATATTCTCACTGGATAGATTCTGTACCTAAAGTTTCAATTCAAGATCTTTTATTAAAGGAAAAAAAAAATCGTGTAATCTCATTTTTCAACGGTTGGGACTTTTTTTTTTTTTTTTTTTTTTTGCATTTTTAAATTGGGTCAACATCTCTTAACATTAGCGTCTTATTTCTTTCACGTTTTTGTAATCAGAGTTTTGGTAAAATTTGACATAACACAAATATAATCCATTAATGTGACAATGATTAATAAATAGGTTGGATTTTCTTTTGAGAGCAAGGTGACCCGATTACAACCCATTTAGTATTTAAAATAATATTTTTAATAGTTTTTAAACAATAATATAAAATATAAGTTATGTATATACTTACAATTGTTAATAATTAGGTATGATTTTTTATAATAATTAATCAAACAATATATTCTAATTCAATTGTAAAAATGATAAATAGTTTTAAATAATAATTTTATACAATTAACATATAGTAAAGTGATGAACATATTAAACAGATTATAATCTGTTTACAACACGACAATCGGGGCAGATAAAAAAAAAATATTCCAAATATTAAATATTCAATGAATTTCTTCATAAACAATATTAACTAGCCCAAAGGAAAAATAACTTCTAATCGAAAATTGGCCAAAGAGAAAATTTTAATTTCATTAGTTTATTTATTTTTCTATCAAAATGTTTGTTTTTGTCTATAATGGCACTACCGCTTTTTGTGTTATTACTATTAAAAATTTCTCTATTTATATGATTATCATTTTTCTTTTTTAAATTGAAAGAAAAGACAAACGTATAAGTTAAATACTATATATAAACCGGTATGCATACATCTCTCTATATATCCAATTCTGTTGAAGATTTTGGTTTGCTCTCATATAAATGACCGTTAAGATTTTTCGTTGCTCTCATATGGAAATGGAAATGAGAATAATAAAATGAAAATGATTGATTTTTACATATTATTTAGTTAAACAATGAAGTGAGAATAGGAATGGAAATCAATTCATTTTTTCTATTTATTTTTAATGTGTATATAATTTTGAATAAAAAAATAATTAAATTAATGAGACAACAATCGTTTTAAAGATTATATTTGTACTTAACAATACAAAATACAAAAATTAATTTCAGATTTTATATTTCAAAACTAGAAATATGTCATAAATTTATTATTATTTAAAACAATTTTGAGGCATATACTTTTTTTAACTCATTTGATGGGAACAAAAAATCACTTTCTGGTACAACTGCAGTGAATAACAGAAGGGAAAAAGGGACAGTTAGAGTGTGTTTTCCGTTCCTTTGTTTTTTTTTTTTTTATTCCAGAAAAAAATGGCTTTTGATTGAAGAGAGTATGGTAGGGAATGACTGATAAAATTCCTGGGGTAATTAGATTCCCATTCCTAACTTTCTATTTATGAAACAAATATTAAGAAAGGGAAATTCACTTTCCCATTCCTTAGTCTTTTTTATTTGAACCAAACAGCTTATAAGGGTTCTTATTGCTAATGTTTGGTTATGAATAAAATGAAATGTAATCACTCATTTTCTTCATTTTCTTCTCTCCCTAGAATATTTCATTTACATGAAAACTAAATCAAACTAGTCACAATTTATTTAATGTGTTTTATTTTAAATAAGTATAAATTATAATCATTTATATATAATTCAAGTTCATATAATTCAAAAATTTCTTCATATTTTATTTTAGAAAATAATATGTTATCTCTTATTATTGATCTATAAATTACATTTTAAAATAAATGTATCATATAAACATGATAATTTAACCAAATATATGCAAGTGGAATTTCATTCACATTCTCATTTCTTAAGAAAAAATGAACCAAACAATCTGTTAAAAGTCAATCATTTTTATTCTCTTTCGTTCTTATTCCAACTTATGAACCAAGCGGATCCTAACAAATGACCATTAAAGAAAATCTCACGTGAACAAAAGCATATAAAACCAAAGAATAAATTACACATAAGTGAGGTTTTAACAAATTATAGTTAGAAATAAATTTTTAAAAAAATTAATAGTGCAATAACAAATGTTATAATGTATGAATAACAAATGTTATAATATAATACACCACGTGATTTTTCTTAGTTTGAAACGCTTTTATATAAATTCTCTAGGGTTTTATGTACAATCTAATTGTTTTTTATAAATAATTAGGACTATTGATTGTTACTAACTAATTACAAAACAGCCAATACATTAATTAAACTTCAATTTTCCTAATTATTATCTCAAATAACTTTTTTTTTATCTTAGGACAAGGATTCACGCTATTAAAATTTTTATCCGTCAAAATTAATTTCGCAAGAGATTATCATTAATTGTTCAAAGCCAAAACATGTCATTCCTATCATTATATGAGCAAACAAAAAAATTGAATTTAAGATGAAGATTGCAATGGAAAATCAAAGCGAAAACTCTCTTATGAGGAAGGAGAAACTTACCAAGTTTAGATGAACATGAAACCCAAAAAGTCTAAGGAAATCTTTGCCAAAAACTGTTCTTCTAGCTTGGTTGTAGTGTAGGTTCTTTTAAGATTCAAGATCACACTCTTTTTAGTGAAAGACCGGAGGTACCATGTCTCTAAAAGGAAATAAAAAGAAAGAGAAACGGTGGAGATAGAATCTTTGATATTTCTTGTCTAAATGGGGTGTTTGAAAAATTTAGAATTAATGACAGCTGCTTCTTACCAAATTTATTATTCTCTCCGTTCAGAAAAAATGGATTTATTTTCTATTTTTTGCCGTCCGAAATTATAGGTTACTGTTTTTTTTAAAAATAAAGTTATTTTATTTAATTACTATTATTATTATTATTATTACCATTTATATCAATAAATAATATATCAATTAATTATTATTCTTGAACTCTTAAATTTTTTAAAACTCTTACTTTAAATAATTATTGAAATTGATTGACATTTTTATGAGTATTAATTTGAATCTTGCATTAAAATAGTTCATAACAGTTATTTTCAAGATAATAATAAACGAAAATTATTTTTGAAAATAATAAGCAAATATCATTAACTTAACTAAACTAACTAATTTTCTTAATATGTGCAAAAATGGGACTAAGCATATCTTCTCCGGACGGAAATAGTATTAATTAGTTTTGTTATTTCTTAATTTTAATTTTATTTTATTTCTTATCAAATTTTCATTTTTGTTAAAATTTACAATGAGATTATTCAGTATCCGTTTGATTTAGCTTTTATTCGTAGCTTTTGTTGGAAAAATTATAGTTATGAGCTATTTTAAAAAGATAATTTGGATAGGTCTCACAACTCGATTTTGAGAGGATAACCCTGAATATGTATTCCTTGACATATAGAGATGTGCCCAAAAGGCATTCGCCTTAGGCACTTAGTGTACACATTCATAAAGACATTCTTTCAATATATTAGTATTCATTTGTATATGAATTGATATAGATCTTAAACTAATTAATGAAAGTCCATGATATGAAATATACTATGAAGGAAATCATGATGAGATCATGATAATAAGATTCATATCACGTGTAATTATGTTAGTATCTAAAGTATCCCTAGTCATAGAATCAACAAAATGAGACATTGTTGACTCGAATAGATTAGCACATGTTATACTTCTTGATTGGATCAAGCAGTAGATCTCATAAGTTGTGAACATATCATTATCTATTCAAATGTCAATGATAGTCTCATCATAGCAATAGGACAAGTATCCTTAGACTTGAGGTACTCAAGGATATCTTGAATGCTGATTTTGTCCTTTGACTCCATTCCTTGTTGCCTTATAGAGGTCGCTCATAAGGTGGTGATTGGGTATAGCTTGAGGTATTCGAAGGTAATTGGGTAGCCAAGAGAGGATTCCCCACTCCTGATAGAGAGAGAGTTTACCCACGACCTCTTGTCAGGATCATTACTTGAAATTCTCTAGCCAGAGTGGAAACGTCCTGAAAATGGTCTTCAGTGATATGTCTAATAGAGTAATGAGTCTCATAGACAAGATCTAACATCACTTGGCTAAGATGTGACATAGTCAGTCTAGCAAGAGCTGACACATAATCCATGCTCTGAACTGAGTGGGGTATAGGATGGTAAAAGGACGAATTGCATATATTGTTGTCTATGGAAAGGTTCGTAGTCAAACCACTGACTTTCTGGTCAATTGGGAATCATGATTTGTTACTAGATACCGCTCATGTCTTGCTTAAATTATTTGATAATTTAAGTGGCCAACATAATCGAGAACCTAATGGGTCACACACATTGGAGATGTAAAAAATGATTAAAATGATTTTGGATGAGATCCAAAATATAAGAGAATTATTTCGATTCGGTTTATGATAAGATTGCGCGAAAAAATCGCTCGGAAAAGTTTTCGGCCTGTACAGGCCCGCGCAATCCCGTGGACCTGCCCAACAGGCCCTAGTAACTTGCTGCACGCTAGTGCGCAACAACTCGCACAATTGGCTACAAAATGGCTAATTGGCCAATTTTGATGCATGACTTTTCACTTTCTTTTCTTTTCAATTTTGATATAGTTTTTTTTTATCTAAAAGACTCTAAAAAATATAAAATAGACAAGAAAAAAAATTTTGGAAAAGAAAATTTTTTGGAGACAACAAGAAAATTAAAGAGTTTAATTTTCCTCTTAAATGAACATACACCATTGCTAACACTTTGAGATATGTTCAAGCCATCTCCCTAACGATTTCATCCTTTCATCTTCGCGTGGATATTGTTAGAGATAATCCAAGATTAGATTGTTGTAATTTGCTACAACCCAACAAGGTGAGAAATTGAAGAAAAATCAAGAAATTTTCCTTGGTTAAATTAGTTTTAATTAGCACAAGTAAAATCTTTTGATTTGGATTTTTGAAAAATTTTATTTTCCATTGCGTAATATGTATATGATACACACTCAAAATCAATCATTGGTATCAAAGCCATCTTATGCCCATTAAAATTAATTTTAATTTAAGGTGCAATTGAATTGCATAGTTTTGATGATTTTGGATCTTTTGATTTGTAAAATTGAAATTAATTTGTAAAATTTGTTTTACATATTTTGCTTTCTATTATCTGATCATGAGATGATTGAGGAGGATTATATTGATTGAAAAATAGTTTGAATATGATTTAAATAAATAATTTCAAATTTATTATAAAATTGTTGAAAATTGCATAGTTGATGAACATGTGATGTTGTTTGGCTTAATTGTTGAGACTGTTCATATTTTTCTTTTAATTTGATTATGAAAAAATTATTTAGACACATTGAAATTGTGTTTAAGCCTCTGTAAGTGTCCAATAATTTATTAAAAATTATTTTAATTAATTTTTCAAATAAATACCGAAATGAGGTTGTTTTAAGTACCCGGCGAGATTGTTTTGTTTGAACTTTTTTGTATGTGAATATTTCGTTTTCAGCACCAAAAAATATTTTTTTATATGATTAAAAATGTGTTATTTTGATGTTAGATGCATGCCAAAATCAATTTTCCCGAACTTAAATTTCCAAATTAATTCTAGGCCGCAAATGAGTCATTTTAAGCATCTTATGCGTTGGTTCGTTTGTTTTGATGATTTTGGCCTGTGCCAAAATTATTTTGATAGACTTGAGTTGAACTAAACATGCTTAGAATGATAATTTGAAGTTCTAGAAATTTTGAAAATTTTTACAAATTAATTTTAAATTAATTTAAGTTAAGCAAATGACATATCTGGTATGATTAGAAAGTGGCATGTATGTTAAAATTAAATTGTTTAATTTTTGACACCATAATAATTTTATTTTAAGGTGAATTAATTTGGGAAATATGGAATTTAATTTAATTTAATTAATTATTAAATTCTACATTAAAATGACATACAAAATTAAATTGACTAAAACAACAAAAGTAGGCAATTTCGGTTCAAGTGTTGAATCAATTTTTAAATTTAAAATCCAAAATCATCACTACCTATTTTATTTTAATTTTATGCATTAGAGAGTGCGTGTTAGGGGTGTATAGAAAGGCACAATGGATTATTATGGATGCCCAATGTGATTGAGCATACATGAAATTTGTTTTATGGTAAATAGGGCCTACGTGTCTCTGCCTATCTCTTCTTTCTCATATATTTCTTTTCTTATCTTACTCATCTCAAATGTAAATTGAGGTTTGCTATTTTTGAAATATGTAATTAGATTATATAGGATTAGGATAGAATGAATATACAAAGGAGCAAGAAGCAAAGGAGATGGTGCCATAAACAAGAAGAATTTTTAGGTTGTAATTCATGCATATACCTAGGTAAGACCTAGTCAATCTCTTTATGGCTCAAAAGATTGATTTTAGTATGTCCATAATCATGCCATATAGTTAATATAACTATTTTTATATATCCATGTGATGAATGTATGATATATAAAACCATGTAGTAATAACATAATGAGACTAAATTAACAAAATATCTCTCGCTAAATAAACAATTATGTCTTATGCCTTCTATTAATGTGGAGAGAACTAGAGTTCTTCTAAAGTTAGAGTTGTTGAGTTGCCTTAAGCTCACTCTATAAGAATATGTTCGAACCATTGAAATTAGATTTCTTGATTAATAGGTTGGACTTAACCAAAACCAATGATTTGTTGGATTTACGCCAAGGTCAATGTGTTTTAGAGGCGAAGTTGGGAAAATGTACATGAGATGTGCACATATCAAGAGTTGATACCCAATGTTTGTGCACACATCAATTAGTTGATAGCACAAGATTCGATAGTTGCATGTAAATGCAATTGGTATGGATCAGATACCTACCAATTAACTAAGGATGGTTTGTTGAGTTGCCTCAAAGTCATTCTTAGCATATTGGATATCGACCCACTAGGAGGATTTACATATAAGTTCTCTCAAATCCATAAAGAGGGCCATGAATTTGCAATAAAATAGTGGGAACCATAATGTGTTTCATTAAAGACCTAATATCATGCATTCACTCATGTACACACTTCTACAATCTTAATCTTTACATCTAATTTGTTAGAATCATATTATTCAATGTGAATCAAAGTGTAATCATGAGTCATACATTTTGACTAACCTAAGCTTCCTTGACTGACATAAAATTGAGAATGGTTCTCAAATCTAAAAGGTTACCAAAGTCTTGGAATAGCTATTTTTCTTCCCTTAATACTTGAGATGCAAGTGTTACAAACAATTTGCATACAAGTACTTGAATAACAATGGATTGATCCTAAGTTGTTCAAACTTCAAAAGCAGTATGAAATGGTTGCAAAACCATTATGTATCATCTTAGAGAGATGGCCAATGAGCAAGCTCATACTGAGTGATATGAGATATCTAAATTGCTCTAACACTCCAAGATGATAGAAGGGAGATCTAAAATGTAACATGCATTACAGATAAAAGGAAAAAGTAGAGAGACATCTTAAAAGGTACTTCCATTATAGCAAGAGTTACAAAATGAAAATAGAATAACAAAGCTTATTTTGAGTTTTCAAGAAGTAGAAAAGAAGGCATATAGATGCACCTTCTATTTTAAGTAAATTTGATAAAGAGGATAACATTGTTTATTGCATATAAATCTCACATATACTAGATATGTAAGACCAAAAAAACAATAGAAAGCTTAAGAAATGAGAGTTAAAACTGTGCATATTAGACATATAGCAATAGTTGCTGCAATAGCTATAGAGGCTTAAGTTTCAACACTCTCTAGTAAGCTTGTTTAAAGGTTTAAACAATTGCAATTTTGTTTTAGTTTATGAATAAAGAATGTAATTTTGTTTAATAGTTAAACAAAAGTTTTTCATTTGACTATTAGGAACAATTGTTATTCTGTGTGGTCAATTGATATTCCTTATGAAACTAAAACATTATGTAGTAGAGTTTATAATCTTGAAATGTCTGACTCTATCCTCAATATTAAAGTTAAAGAGTTGATGACTCGAAACCGTATATTATGGCATTTGTTAATTTGGGCATATAAAAGAGAATCACATAATGAGTTATAACAACTTGGGGTCATTTGATTATGAATCATGCGACACATGTAAATCTCATTTACTAAGCAAGTTAAAAAAATCATTTTTAGTGAAAAAGGATGAACATGCAAAACGACTGATGGACCAATGTTCATAAATGCCATAAATGGTTTTGTCTACTTCATTACCTTAATTATGATCGCTCATAATTCAGGAATTTGTATATGGTGAGATACAAATTTGAAACCTTTGAAATGTTCTAAGAATTCAAAAATGAAGTAGAGGAACAATTTAGTAAAAATATTAAGACACTTTGATTAGATCAAAGTGAAATAATACTTGAGCTAAATGTTTCAATATCATATAAGAGATAATAAGATTTTATCCGAATGAACCATATCTTATATGTCATAGCATAATGATGTGGTTGAAATGTTCAAAGAATAAAAAAAATTAAGTAGAGGAACAATTTAGTAAAAGTATTAAGACACTTAGATTAGATCAAAGTGAAATAATACTTAAGTTAAATGTTTCAATGTCATATAAGAGATAATAAGATTTTATCTAAATGAACCATATCTTATATGCTATAGTATAATGATGTGGTTAAAAGGAGTAGATGAACCTTGTTAGACATGGTGAGGTACATAATAAGCTTTTAAAATTCCTTTTATGGTCATGCACATGGGATTATGTTTATGTGATAAACATAATACCTTATCAGTTAGTTGATGTTGTTCCATATAAGATATGAAATAACATAAAGTCTATTCTTTCATAAATGAAAGTTTAAGATTATCTTACTTAAGAGAAGTAGATATTGTTGGATTAGTTAAAAGCTCAATCTAACCCTATGTCTGTATATGAGATATCCAATGAGAGTCATTTGGTTATCAGTTTTACCACTGTTTGAAGCAAAAGATGTTTTTTCAAACAATGCTATCTTCTAAGAAATGAGTTTCTTCAATAATAAGATAGTGGGAGTAAGAATGAACTTGATAAAGTTCAAATATATACTCAAGCAGACACAAATCCACTGACAAAGCCCAAAATATGTTATTCATATAGATGAACTAACAGTAAGACCTTATGAAACACAAAAGCTTTATAAGTAAAGTAGGATACGAGTTGTTCCCAAGAGAAATCGATCTCTTATAAGTGAATAAAAGGGCGTATTGCTCATAGAGGATGATGAACTTGCTACTTATGAAGAGACTCTGAAGAGTTTAGAATATGACTAATGGCCATAAGCCATAAGTCGATACAGATTCCATGTCTATAAACCAAGTAAGGACTTTGGTTGATCCACCTAATAGGACAAAGCTCCATTAGGTACAAATGGGTCCTTAAGAAGACCGACATGGAAGGTAATACAGTTGCCCATAAAGTTAGAGTTGGTAGTTAAAAGACATCATTAAAGACAAAGGTTGGCTTTGACAAGACTTTTTACTCTATATACTATACTTAAATCCATCAAGTTACTCCTAGTTATTGCTACTCATTGTGATGAGATTTTACAAATAGATATGATGATAGGTTTCATTTTGGAAATCTGACTTAAGATGTGTATATAACACAACCTAAGAGATTCATATCTAATGATGATGAAACATGATACAAATTGCAAAATCCATTGATGGATTAGTGCAAACATCTAGGAGTTGAAAAATCTAAATTGATGAGATAATCAAAGAGTTTGTTTTCTCACAATATGTGGATGGTTCATGTGTTTTCAAGAAGGTTAACGGGAGTGCCATTTTGTTCCTAGTGAAGTATGTAGAAGACATACTATTAGTAGGAAATGATCACTTATTTCTAAGTTAGTAAATTTGTTACTTTAAAAAAATTCTCTAAGAAGGATTTTAAAAGTAATCTGCTAAAAGGGGATTAAGATCTATATAGATAGATCTAAGAAGTTACTCATTCTTTCTTTGTTTACATAGCTAAGATGCTAAAGTGGTTAGCATGAAGTAGTCTATAAGATGATCTATTTTTATGATCAATAGGATTGCCCTCTTTAAGTCTTTATGTCCAAAGACATAAGACAAATAGACTAGCATGGATGAGATTCCATAAGCCTGGTCTATTTGATTCATTATGTACTATGCTGTGTGCTAGGCCTAATGGATATCATGCTATAAGTGTCATGAGTGGATATCAATATGATCCCATCAAGGGATTATGGGTGATTGTCAAGAACATCCTTAAATACTTGAGAAGGATTGAGGATGTATTTTTGGTTTAAGGAGATAGTAAGCTTAAGGTAAGCAAGATTATGGGTGCTAGCATCCAATTCGACAAGAATAACTCAAAATCCTAGTCGGGCTATATATTCACATTAAATAGTTGTCTAGTCAATTGGAAAAGTTCCAAACAGATAATGACTGATGATTCCACAACTCAAAGTACATTACAGCTTCCAAGGCAGCTGAGGAAGTAGTTTGGAAAGGGAATTCATCACAAGGTAGAAGTGATTCCTAGTATTGTAAGTCCAATATGATTGGAACAACAATAGAGCCATTGCATA
>CATIWF010034004.1:0-35715 GCA_949630135.1 Balakata baccata
GAAAAAGAAAATTACAAATAGTTCGAAAAATTGAAATTAAACAAATGATAGTATTCTCTACCACTGTAATAAGAATAAATCAACTTCAGACAAAAATCCAGGCTTTCATGCCACCAATGAGTTCTTTCATTTGCTGCTCCAAATCTAGCTAGCTTGTTTGCCACCATATTTCCTTCTCGGTAGATGTGCGAAGCTACTAAGCACACGTCTTTCATAAGTGACGAGCAAGCAGATCACCGGTGCCTAAGTTTTCATGGTACCTGCATTTTCCTTGCCTTAAAGAGATTAACCACGTAAATGGAATCACACTCAAGCCAAAGTTTTTGCCATCCCCATTTATGAGCTTTTTCAATTGTATAAATAGCAGCAAGTAATTCAGCTATGAAAGCATAATCAATTCCCAAATGGGTTTGAAAGAGATTTCAGGTCAAATGGATTGAAAATGATTTTAAAATAAAATGAGTTTGACATAAATCCATTTGAATATTTTTTTAATTGACCTATTTAAATTTTCTTCATGTTCCAGTTGAATTTATATAAAAAAATTTTAGATTGTTTAGATCGAATTTTAAGATAAAACTAAAAAGTGTTAGCTATAATAAAAAAAAATTCAAGTGAATATATATATATATATATAATTGATTCTAAGTGGGAGATTTTTATCCTCAACTTCATGAATTATTTTAAATGTCGTACTTCTGCTTTGTGCATTGACAGTTATTCATATTAAAATCTGAACCATATCATTACAAATTGAGTAATTCATATTGAAAAAAAAAAAAAAGAAGCTAACCTTTCGAAATTTGAACTGAAAACCTAAAGGTTCTCATGCGTTGTTATGCAGAGGTACTCAAACTAAAAGGAAAAAGCTATGAATTGGAAGTTACGAAAGTCTGAAATTAATTCTATGTGAGTATCCAAGATTCTGGGGCCCATTAAATTTTATTTTCTTTTGGGCACAGCAAAATTGAAGCTAAATCAAAGCTAAAGTTAAAAATAAATTGAAGTAAAAAAAATAAAAAAGATGAAAACAAACAAAAGGATTTGCACCCTCTTTCCCTTTTTAATATCTTTGAAATATTTATATGAAACTATATTTTGAGGATCCAAAGTATGTTTTTTTATTTTGAAAATACTTTCATTTACAGTGATAAAAAAAAAAAAAAATTTAACCAAACACATTTTTTTTTATTTCTTTGTGAAATAAAACAAAAATATAACAATAACACAAATGCATTCTAATTAATTTCATATCAGATCAAATTATCAGATTTTTTCTTATTTTAACTTATAAAAGATTTATCTATAACTGTAAGAGAGAAATTGGTATAAGAATCTTTAATTTGATGAGAATATGGATTGATTTTCACTCATCATTGATGAACAATATTAACTTAATTATGAAATAAAAAGAGCAAAATTAAAAAATTAATAGTAGTAATTTGACGATCCAAAGTGTTAGTCTCAAATTTGGAATCTCACATCAAATCCTTTTATATATATATATATAAAAAATTAAAAAATAAAATAATACGAAGGACCATATATACGTAGGTTAAAGTAAAAGGAAGGGAGAAAAGCAAAAGCAATATTTACGGCTGCTTCTTTGGAGGGAAAGGTCCCACAGGGCCCACACAGCACGTCATCATAATGGAGAAGACGACGAAAGAAAAAGGATATGAATCAACGCTCAAGTGATACAAGCGTTGATAAAGTCTAAAGTTTAAATTCTATTCTCCACACTAAATTTTATTTTATTTTTATGATAAATATAGAAAAATAATTAGTTCTGCTATGTAGTTTCTAATCCACCAAATTTTTTAAGCGTGATTGTGATGTGTCAATTCTCACTAATAAAAGAAAAAGGACACGAATCAATCCAAACAAAAGAAATTTGTCAATTTGACGAATCACTCAAAAGTAAAACTCAGGCTTTCATAATTAGTAATAACACCAATATTTGGTCAAATAAATAAATAAATAGCAATAGCTATTTATAACAAAATTAATGCATAGTAAAGTTCGTATTATAACCCTAATTGGGTTAACTTTGATTGCAACAAACACAGTCTTTCAATTTATTAGTAATTTACAATAATATCTTTCTATTTTAAATTGTAATATACAAATTTTTATTGATTTTTTTTAAGAATTGTACTTAAATAGTTTTTTTTTTCCCTAATGGAATACTGTTTTTAAAGAATTGTGCTTAAAGGTGCAACGTGTAGGCTATGTACATTTTCGTATATGTAGGCTATATGGTCATTGTACAATGTGTGAGTAATGAGCATGTAGAAAGAGATCAGAGTCAGAGATATATTAATTAAAAAACAAAAAAAAAAAAAACAAAGGGAGAAAAAGAAAGAACAGAAATGGGGTGAAAAAGTGGAGGCAAAAATTAAACAAGCAGAGAAGGAAGAATTAAAGAGATGAATTTTGAATGTCAGAAATTCAAGAAACTAAGTTGTGGAATTCCGAGCCCTGCCTTTGAATGCTCTCTTTATCTCTTCCATATATCTCTTCTTTTCTCTAATTATTTATTATTTATATTTTTATCATATAAAATAATACTAACTGTTTTTTTTTTAAATTATTTTTCGAAATTTAACTTTACATATATATACGCCCTAGCTATGGCTATGACCAAGCTGTCCAATATAAAGAAAGAAAGAGAAAGAAGAGCTTTTGTGGAATGTGTGTGTCTATTCTGGTTTTTATAGCTTTATTCCTTCTCACAGTGCAGCCTTGGCCCTTTCAAAAGCAAATCCCCCGGATTCCTTTGCCTTTTTTCATACTTCATCACACACCCCTCTACCTTGTTTTCTTTTATCATCTCGTTACTATCAATGTTGTCATTTTCCTTCAAAATTATCATATTTTTCTCAATATATATAATATTGATGCTGTTATACCCAATTACTTAGATGTTTAACTTTTATTTAATTTAATTTCGTTATACATTTTACATATATAGTCTTCTTCTAAAGGTGTTATCTTTTCGTCCCTTAATTTCAATACTTAATCAAATTAATTAGGACAATGTTTGCCAAAAATCCTTTGAGGTTAGTACTTTTTGGATTTTCTAATAATATGGCATCCAAAGCTATTAGACCGCATTTTAATTTTTAATTAATTGGGTTTTGGAACTAATACGGTATTAGAGTTTTTATTCCTTTTTGTTTCTTGCATAGTAATATGGAGATAAACTGTCAACTGTCTGCAGCTTACTGTCTGCAGCTTACGTACGTAACTAAAAATGCTTCAATTTTAGGTATTTTTGTCAATGAACACTCATACTTCAATCGTGTAATAATAATAAGCCTTCAATTAATTTCTTTGAATAGTTTTAATTTATCAAAACCTTTTAGCTATTTAAAATAGCCACCCCTCCAACGAATACTAAATTTATTTCAAAAAATGAAATGAGATGGTAAGAGTTTTTATTTCTTAAAATGATATGGTTCAAATTCGAATTCTAAATATATAGAATTTTTCAAACTCAAGGATGAATATTTTACTTGGTGGGGTTTTTTGGTTATGCATAGTTGAAATAAAAGAATAAAAAACTATTAAGTCTATTTCTTTCTAAGGATATAAGATCCTTGAGCAATTTTCATTCTTAAAAGTCCTTTTGCACATGAAATAAGAAGTATATATGTGAGACTTTAACGATCTTTCAAGATTAATATCATTTCTTGTTTAGCCACGTTTTCTTCCCCCTCTTACTCTATAATTTTGATTCATCACTAAAACAGAAAATTAAATCGGTTAATTTCTCAGAGAAATTGATTTACTTCATTATGTTTCAAAAGGTATTGTCCAGTTCTTTTGACTGGTTTTTAAACTTTCATACTTAATGTTTCAAATAAATTCTAGAACATTTCTCACTTGTAGTTTCCTTCAAAAATAGAAAATTCCATGGTTTTGAGTGCGATTCTTGTCGTCTTCTGCTCTTTCTTTCTTTCTTTTTTTTAAATGTGTTTTGCGTCTCTAACTTCAAATTTCAAACAATTTCACACCTACCAAACAAAACAAACAAAGTCAAGACTCACAGACAATACGTACACATCGATCCCTTCTATATAATTACAAAATTATTACCAAACTAAAGTGCGTTACCTTCTCTCTCTCTCTCTCTTTTTCTTTCTTTCTCTACGTACACAGACTCAGATGCATATATATGAAATAGGGTAGTACTAATTTTCTTTGGTAGTTAAAGACTGAGAAAGAATTAAGCAACCAACCACTCACAGATACATATCATCTATATATGAAAGTTAGACAAGAAGAAGCTTTCCACGAAAATTTTCTAGTTTTCCACATTTATATAGAGGATTAAGGAAAATGCAGGAAATTCCAAATAAATCTTGTCTAGATTTTGTCTATGATTTTCTTCTTTATAGATTAGACCAATAATTACTAATATTAATATACTTAAGTGCATTCAATCACTATATATCAACAGATGTGGAAGATAGAGAATGAGAAACAATAGTGTAGCTAATAAGATCAAGAGCCATCTAAACTATTCACGTAATCCAAATTCAGAACCTCCTTTCAGTTTTTCTTCAATATGGGCAAGCTCACACTATCAAGAACTAAATTGATTATACCTAGATCACCACGATCAGTTAAGCACAAAAAACACATGGCTTCATTAAAGTTATTAAAAAAAATAATTATAAGTATTGTTCATATTAGATGTGGATCAGTGTTAGCTTTAGCTTCTTTCTTCTGAGAAAAGATTCTTACCCTAGTTCTTCTGCAGACTTAGCATTGCACTTTTATGTTTGATGATAATAAAGATAATGCATGAAGAAGACAAACATAGGCTATAACGATTAATATAAGCTCACCTTGTCAGATCATATAACAAACACACACTAATCTTAAACAAGCCATAGTACAATACAGGCCGAAAAGAAAAACAGACACACAAACTCAAACACCCATTGAAAAAAAAATAAAATAAAAATTTAAATCGATCGACTTTCTACCATTTCTCGCTTCGATTCTCCATCGGATCGATCATGATTTCCTCATTTGAAACTTGCAAGTTAAACTGCTTCAGAGCAACGTGCATGCAGACTCGGCTTAAATTTGTGTCAATTATGGGTAACTACAGATAGTAATATATATATATAGAGAGAGAGAGTAGCAAAGACTTATGTATCATCATCATCCATGATTCTCCGTTTGTTTTTCCACGAATATCATAGGAGATGGCTAGTGGAAGATGAATTAAGTCCTGATAAATCTGTCCAAGTATTTCCAGTAGTCCAGTAGTGATTACTCTCTGAAATACCAAGAAATGGTTTTGCTGATAAATTTAATCCTTGGTTGTTATTATCTTCCATCTTCACTGGCGCCAACTGAGAAACCCTAGAGTTCGAACTCATGGATCGAAGATGGCTATTATCCCCTACCATTGATGATGAAGATGCGTCAACGCCTTCGCTTTGATATGGGTATAATCCGGAGGCCGGAGAATCAAAAAAAGGGAATTGTTGCACTCCACCGCTTGATAAAATTGCATTAGTATTGCTCCCCAAATGAAATCCCATATCAGTCTGCGCATTAGTAGCAGATGCAGCTCCTAAATGGCCTTGAATTCCACCGAAATTTAATCCAAGATTCGCTACCCCGAATGGAGTAAGATTATGTAAAGATGTCATGAAAGGTAATTGAGTTGTTTGTGGATGCAAGTGGCTCATAATTTCAGATGGAATTGCCGGGCTTGCTGAGCTTGAATTCGAAACCATTTGTCTTTCGCTGGTTCCCGGTGATTTTGAGCTGCTTTGGCTTTTGCTTTTCTTGTTTCTCCGGCAACCGCCTCCCACTGGAACGTTTCTTAGAGCACCGCCTCGGGTCCAATACCGCCGACAAGTCTTGCAGAAGTGGCGAGGTTGAGAAAGGCTATAATTGTTGAAGTAGCAAAACTTGGTGTTAGTTGATTCACACCTTGGACACTTTAGGGCTGCATCTGGCTGTGGTATCTTAGCTAACCTAGCTCGATCAGCCATTGAACCGGGCCTAATCGAACCAGCTCCGCTGCCATCGCCGCCTCCAACATGAGGAGGAGGCGGTGGAGGAAGTGGCGGAAGCTGAGAATTTTCATTGGTAGCTCCTTGTAGCTGATTATTTTGCTGCAAGAAAGAACAATTTCAAGAATTTGCTAACACCTAGAGGAGAAATTATATCAAGTATATTCAAGAAAAAGATCACAAAAAAAAAGAAGGAATAGGAATAATTATCTTTATGATATGCTCATCTTTTTAAATAAAAGAAGCTCTATGTGGATGAAAATTGAAAGAAGGAAAAAAAAAAAACTTACCTGCTGCCAGTTGTGAGGATCTAAATAGACTGGAACCGAAGAGAAAACCATAGTTTTTTTTTCTTTTTTTCGATCTTTTTTTTCTTTTATAAAGGTTGATGGGTCTTTAGGAAAGAAAATATGGTGGAGAATCACACCAAGAGAATACCAGAACCAAGAAAGCAAGAGAGGGAAAGAAGTAAAAAGCAGAACTAAAGGGAAGGGAGAAGGAAAGATAAGAAGAGGCTTTTGCTTATTTACTTGTTTATTTATTTAATTTATTCTCTCATTCTCATCTCTTTTTGTTGTATTATAAAATTAGGGTTTGAATGGACAAAACTTCATCTATAAGCTTTGTTGATGCTATGCACTGCACTGCGTTTTAGTGCTCAAAAAGATAATTGTCTTGTGACTTATGCATGGAATAGGGAGAGAGATGAACATAAAAAAGAAAAGCGAATTCTCACTATCTGTCCATTAATTGTGGTGGTGGGATCTCCCTACGTAGTTAAACATTTATAATTGTTTATCTATTATGGCTTCTACATATGATATATATAGTGTAAGTAATAATACACTACTTTTCCCTATAACCAACGCCAATCATTATTTTTCTTTTCTCTTCTCTAAATCATTCCGTATCCTTCCGAATGGTAAACTAATTTAAATTCTCGTTTTTAACAAATTCATTCACAAATTTTTTTATAAGAAATTCGATTAGGATGCCAATTCAAAATTTCACACTCTTAGTCGCCGTATAAACACTACTAAACTAAAGCTTATGCAACATCTTTAGGCACTATTGGTAACCAAACTATATTATAATTTATTTTTTTTATAAGTAAATAATTTTATTGATAGAATTATAATCAACAAATTTAATTATGAAAATAATCTTTGACCAATAATTTGTGCTGAGTAAATAGTTTATTTGCAAAAAAAAAAAAAAAAGATTATAATCTCTAAAAAAAATAAGTTAGTAAAACTAGCACTAAAAAAATTAGCATATGATATTTTTTCCTTTATACCCTTGTTTTTTTATAATAATAATAATAATAATAATAATAATAAATTCGTTGTATGGAAATTAGATATTTGATTTAATTTTATAATATACTAGTTTTTTATTAATGTATTGTGCACATATTATTAGATATTGGATTTGTTATTAATCACTATTTATAGTCATTTTATCCATCTCCAAGTTAATAATTTATTTATTATTAAGAACTATATATAAAATAGAGGTAGTTAACACTTTACGGTCATTTTACTTGTCATTTTCTATTCTCAATCATCAATGTGCATTTTTAGTAATTTGACTTAATAATAATAATAACAACAACAACAATCTTGTCTAGCAAATTAATTTTAGTTACTTTTAATTATTATATAATTAAGTCATATTTAATTTAAATACTAATGATTATTAATTATATTTGATTTTTATATTTTATATAAAAGTAAACTATCTGATGCTATGCACATAAATTTTAAAAACTTAGCTAGTTATATATATGAATAGAATAAATTAATTATTAAACTATATAAAAATTATTTAGAAATTATAATTTCTCAAATAATTTATAAGAATTATATTTAGTATTTTGAAATTTATCATATACATTACGTGTATGGTTGTCATTTAGTTTAAATTACAAATTCCAATATTCATTAATTTATATAATTAAATTGATAATATTAACTTTTATTATTTGTTTTGGAATAAATTAATATTTACTATATATTTTGTATTATGCATTTCACTTTTTTTTCATATTTACAGCTAATTTATTTCCTCTTATTATAATATTTTATTTATATTAAATTATATGAGTGTATATTTATCTCATTTTCCATCAAATTACTAATTTGTCTACTATTAAAAATCATCTATAAAATAGAGATAGTAACAACAAATTAATTTTAGTTACTTTTAATTATCATGTAATTAAGTCATATTTAATTTAAATACTAATAGTTGCTAATTTTACTTAATTCTTATATCAAAATATGTATTAAAAAACTACGCTAAATTGTCTTGCCCATTATGAATATTAATTTATTTACTATATACAAATTATTTTATCTATTATATTTTTTTATTATATCTTATTAGTTTTTCATTAATGTGTGTTGCACGTTATTATTAAATATTACTATTATAACTCATATAAAAATTACTAATTTGTTAATTATTAAGAATCATATAAAATAGAGGTAGTACGTATTTTATAATCATTTTTTCCATCCCCTCAAATTACTAATTTATCAATTATTAATAGATATATAAAATAGAGATAGTAAGTACTTTGTGGTCATTTTGTTTGTTCCCCCTATTTCCAATTACCAATGTGTGCTGCACGTGATTTTTAATAATTGGATTTATCATTATTAATAAATAATAATAATTTTATTCAGCAAATTAATTTTAGTTACTTTTAATTATTATGTAATTAAATTACATTTAATTTAAATATTAATGATTTTTAATTATATTTGATTCTTATATTTTATATAAAAGTAAATTATATCATATTATGCTAGTACATTTTAAAAACTTAACTCGTTATAGATATGATTAAAATAAAGTAATTATTGAACTATATAAAAATTATTAAGAAATTATAAATTCTCAAATAATTTATAAGAATTGTATTCAGTATCTTGAAATTTATATTATACATTACGTGCATAGTTGCAATTTAGTTTAGACTAATAATAATAATAATAATTAATCTTGTAGTTTTTCATATAGTTTGTAATAATAATTTTTATTAAATTTTTTTAATAATTTCATATAGTTTGTTAATGAAAAACTATATTTGACTCTTAATAATAACTTTTGGAGTTTTTCATAATAATAATTGTGTTCATATAGTTTTTTATTAATAATTTTTATTAAACAGTTTTTTTCTTTTTAATTTTAGTTATCTGATTTTTTTATATATAAAATATAGTTACATAATCCTAATAGAATTAGACTTCTAATTAATGAATTAAATTATTCACTAAATATATCTTTTTTATTAAATTAAATTAAATTTAATAACAAAATTAACTCAATTAACTAGTGCAATCAGATTGATTTTTTGGTAAATATGTATGTTCCCCTTATTCTCACTTTTATGTATAGTATAATAATAATAATAATAATAATAATAATAATATATATATATATATATATTGTATAATTCATCAATATTATGTATTTAAATATATTTTATATAATATTTTTTTATTAATATAAATATATCTATTTTGTTATTTATATTTTCAGCTATAGATTTTTGCTAATTTTACCAAATAATACTTTTAATTAAATTAACTAAATTATTAGCTATCAGATTTTCAACTATTGGATTATTAGTTGCAACCAAATTATTAGCTAAAAGCTAAATTATCAGTTAATAACTACAATATCAACTAGTTTTATAAAATAGAACATTAGTTGAAGAAAAAAAAAATTATAAGCTAGAGTTTTATTAATATAGGGAAAAAACCATTATGAGCAAGGGATTCATGGTAATGAAAAAAACTCCAACTATAACTAATACATCGATAGAAATAAACAAGAACAAGCCTCATAATCAAGCGAAAGAGAAGTACATAAGAAATTTAAAAGGAACTAAGAACTGAAAATAAAAATCACAACTATATCCGAGCAATAAAATTGTTAGTCTTTGAGACTCCTTGCTTAGTTAGAGAATCAACCAAAAAGTTGTTTCCTCTTTTGTATGTACAAAGCAAACCGAATCCAATATCTCTTTAAAAGTTTCTATAAGAAAGAATTATTTATGCAAAGGCCACGATTTAAAATCTGCTTCCTTGGAAAGCCAAGCAATTGCATTAGTGAAATCTGATTCAAGAATAATATTTGGGAAGAGAAAAGAATTATATTCTACTTAAATTTGCAAGGCATACCTAATGATCATTACCTCAGTAGCATTGGAATTCAAGACCTCACATAGTAGAGAGAATATTTTTATTATTCTATCGCATCTCTTAAGAGTAATGAACCATCATTCTGCAAAAATTAAATATAATTAAGAGAGATGCTAATGACATTCAAATTTTTTAAGATACTATCTTATATTATTTCTGATTAGTTGGTGAGGAAAATGAAAAATTTAAAAATAAAATCTCTAGTACCAATCCAAAGGTGAGTATTAAAAAGTATATTAAAAAGAAGAATGTCCTCAACATTACTCTATAATTAACTGCGTCCTTAGGATAGAAATTACTTGGTTGTGTCTCTGCCTTTTAATAAGCGTACTACAAAGCAAAAACTTGTATTTTTTTTCTTTTGATAACCAATTTCTAAATTTAATTTAATTAAGATTAAATAATAATTACTACTCAAACTATATATGCGTAGATCTTACTATACTGATTGGATTTGATTTATTTTCCATTTTTTGATTGATTATATATTTGTATGGTTGATGGTTAATCACAAAAATTTTAGAAAATTAATTATTTTGTATTAATTCTAAACCCTAAACCTAACCATTAACACCTCTAAAGCTTAGAATATACATATAGTTAAAAAAAAAAAAAAACAATTACAACCTTCTTTCTTTCTCTTTATTTGTCCCTTTTGAACATAGGAATGAGTTCAATTTATGCAGTACTCATTCCATATATGGAAAGAATTCTATTCCAGTACTAATTTTAGGAATAGTTTAATGTTTTAGCAATGTTCTAGTATCTAAGAATTTGTTAGACTAGTCCAGGACATAGAGTTTTAGTAGTATTAAGAACACAATTCCTCCTAATAAGTCTGGAATTCGAAACCCATCGAACAAAAAAAAAAAGAATTGGTAGACTTAAAATCTCTAATTAAATGAGAATATATTTTACTATCTGATTTCACCTTTTACAATATTATACTCCTTCCGTTAGAAAAAAATAGGTTTACTTTCTATTTTATCCGTCCGAAATTACATGCTACTTTCTTTTTTTAAAGTATAGTTATTATACTCAATTGTAATTTTACCTTTATTATATCATCACTTATATCAATAAAAAATCATTTTTTTCTAAAAATTATTTTAAATTAGTCTTGAAATTTGTTAGCATTTATAAAAGTACTCATGACTTGCATTTCCAAGATAATAATCAATTGAGAGCTTTTTAGGAAAATATCGAATATAAATTATTAATTTAACTAAACTAACTAATTTTTTTAATGTGAGCATAAAATGGAAATAAGTCTATATTTTCCGGACAGATGGAGTAATTTGTAATATTTAATGCTTAACCTCAAAAAAAATAAAAAGAAAAAAAATATCTACCAATCAGCAGAGAACAAAAAACAATGTGCGTGTCAAGGATGGTTTCTTTTTTTCGTAGTTTCTTCCCCCATTATTTTATATCTAGAATCTTAGGCTAAATATGCAGGCAAATCATTGAAGTTTGATTTGTTTTTCATGTGAGAGCATATATATATATATATAAAGCAGCAAGAATTCTAATTAGGTGATCAATTGGAAAAGAAAGGAAAATTCAATCACTAGCTATACTATAGAAGTTTTGTTGGATTCTGTCAAAACTTATGATGGTCATTTAGTATACTACATGCACCAAGACATCAAACTTCAGCTGATTAATTATCCATCTTTATCAACTTTTTAGCTTCAAAAAAAGAAATATATATTCCATCCCAATTGTCTTTCAACTTTAATTATATATTAATTAGATCATTGAATATCATATTTATAAATTGAAACACCAATCTGTGGTTTTGTCTTTCCCTTTTTTCCCTTCCTTTCCCCGTTTATAGTGAGTTATTCCATAGATGTTTACTGTGTTTGGGATTATTAATTAGGGAGGAAATTTTTCTTTTATGGGAAACAAGGAAAGGGAACATATCTTCTTCATTATTAAGCTAATTACTATATAACTTTTTTTTTTTTTTGGCTTTATGAAATTTTGATTAGAGGTTGAATAATTTTATTATGTTCAAATGATTTTTCAAATCTAGATAACGGAGGAATGGCTGTGTTCTTTCTTCTTCTCGGATGCTGACCTTCTCTTCTTTTAGTTAAGGCCAGAGGGACAAGGGGACCCTCTATATATGTCTGACAGTTGAAATTTCAAATTAATTATTAGCTTTAGAATTCAAAAGGGTAAGGTCCATCTGTTCCAAAATCAATAAATATATATCTTTACACTTTTTTTTTTCCATGCAAATTATACTTTTTTGTTTTCCGATAAGCAAGAAATTTGGATTCGTGTCTAGTATCACCCACAAAAAATCTCACTATCCAATCCTTGAAAGACTCAAGTTTGGCAATCGTTTGTATTGTGGTCCTCTACTTAATTTATATCTTTTTTCAAAAAAAAAAAAGTATTTTTTTATTATTTTCTTTTTGTCAAAACTCTCCTTAATTTTTATCAATTTCTCATCTCAACCTTTATAATTTTTATTTCTTAATATTTATAGCATACATTTAAGTTTCTTTTCCCCCCTCTCTTTCTTTCATAATATTGTTGTAATTAAATTCGAATTCACAACCCTATCAATATTTAAGTTCAATTTCTCCTTGTTGATAAGGTAATAGTGTTTAAACTCAAATTCTCAATTTTAGAAATTGGATAAGGATATATTGAAAAACTCTAATAATTATTTCAATAGGGTTTAGGTTATAACTATATTAATCTAGTCATAAAAGCTACAAATTTTAGAATTTGAAACCCAATTAAACTCCTTAAAAAAGAAATAAAAATCTAATAATTAATTATGAACCACATGATCCCATGGGTTGATATATGTAAATGGTTACATGAAATCAGTGGCGGTGCTATGTTCACTCAAAAGGAGCTAGTCTTCTTTAACTTTTTTTAAAATATATGTAATAATATATAAATTTATATTTTTTTTAATATTTGTCCCCATAAAAAATATTATAAGCTTATTTTTACACTCATGAATTTAGATTTCTACCTCTTTATCTTCTTACTTAGATTTCAAGCTCTTTACTTCTCCAATTTAAGGGGTCTTGTTCTGTCACTGCTTGAAACCGTAATAATTGACAATCACATCCATCCATAAATTGATGTGAGAAGGAAGAACATTCATACACGCAGTTGAAGATGTGCTAACTTCATAGGATACTCTTTCTGTATTGTCCTAAAGATTGCTTTTGCTAAAGTGGAAAATTTCGACATAGATACGCTACATTACATTGAGGATAGCATTTGATATTTGATGATGTAATATATATATATATATATATATATATATATATATATATTCTCAATAAGACATCCAATATTCTACAACTCATTAAAAATTGTAGATTAATCTGAATTCGCATCGGGTGTATGTCTATTAATGGATAAATATTATTTTTTAAGTTTTAAATGTGTTTTATATTCAGAACTCGAATTTGAAACTTTTGTTTAAATGTAAAGATATTATTACTATCTCATCTCACTCTTTTGGGTGATAAATATAATTTTTAGTAATGTTTTTTTTTTTTACTCAAATTTTATATCACCTATTTTTACTATTTGTCAATGCAAATTGAAAGCAACTTAATTATTGTTCTCGAAATTAGCTAATAAATCCACACTTTTTGTTTTTGGTGAATAAATCCGCACATTTTTTAGCCGTTCCAATTTGTTGGAAAGATGACAAGTCTCTTCTTTTATATATATATAAAATACAAACTAATTAAATGAAATTTCACATAAATTAGTTTGAAAATAAGGAATTAATTATATATAGTTCAATCAATGGATTTGTGGGACTCATATGGGTCTTATCAGAAGACTTACAAACCTATTGGTATAAATATTGTATCATACATCCGATGAGATGTGGGACATTAAATCATTTTCAATATCTGTAATTTATTATATTATTCAAAAAAAGAAAAAGGAAAAATTAAAACAACCTTCTCAAATAAAGTGTGTAGTGGATCATACATATATACGCGGAGATATGGAGAAAAATGCAACATAAAAACGCTGATTACTTTTTTTTTTTTAATTGATAAAATGTTGATTAGTGAATTATTAATTAAGCATGAAAAATTTTCTTGTTATTTCAATTAAAATGATAAATTGATTGGTATTTTCACTTATAAAAATTGAGAATTATTTACTAATATTAGAGTTTAACATTTTTTTTATAAATTATATTTTATTATTTTTAAAAGGGAAAAACTACTAAAGCAAAAAATTTAGAATAATGAAAAAATCTCACCTAAAACTAATACATCAATAATAAAATACGCTAACAAGCTTCTTTAACATATATATATATATATATATATATTGAGTATAAAATACTGTCACTTGTTATGTAGTTCACGACTCACTAAATTTTTTATTGGAAAAAAAAATTTGATTAATTATAGTTATTTTTTTTTTATTTTTTACAATTATTTTTATTTATTTAGTTTCCTAGTTGAAGAATTATTAAGACGATCCAAGAGAAACAAAATGAAGAAGGATGATA
The DNA here is from genome assembly GCA_949630135.1 of Balakata baccata. Taxonomy (NCBI): domain Eukaryota; kingdom Viridiplantae; phylum Streptophyta; class Magnoliopsida; order Malpighiales; family Euphorbiaceae; genus Balakata; species Balakata baccata. Next base: position 14,784 of record CATIWF010034004.1, read on the forward strand.
GAATATAATTCTTGGAGTACAAAAACACATAAATTAAAACATGCACGAACATGTTTCGTATTAAGTTGTACCATCAAATTTGATTCCAAATTTTATGCATTGTATTTATTTGTGTGTAAGATTACGACAAAATGGGGAGGTCAACATCAAATCTTTATCATCAGATGCCGATGGTCGGGAATTCTTTATGCCACGTCAGATCATATTGTGGGTCCTATTTTACAATAGCATTTTGCCTAGCCAGACCAAATTATGTATATACGGTGTCGTTTGGACCGTGTATGCTCTGGCCGGTGAGAAAAAAGCACATCCCCTCACACCGCCACCCTATATTTATCATCTTATTACTTATTAATTATTAAAAATTAATCACTTAATTTGGTTTATTGTTGCCTTATTTACACATTATTACTTTTACTTTATATTATTGAATTCAGCATGTAGGCAAGTATGTTTACCACATTTTATGATATATAAAAATAAATAATAAGAACTCTGTTGAGCTCAATGGTTATTAGTAAAAAAAAAAAAATCAAAAGTTTTCACATTTTCGATTCTTATGCCATTATTTGATTTATTATATTTTATACAAATTTACTTCTGATTTTGATAAAAAAAATTATAGCTGGTAAAAAATTTATATGTTTAATTCTAAAAAAAAAAAAAAGAGAGAGCCGACAAGAAAATAAATGTTCGGTATTCAAAATCAATTCGTTTTCAATTATTAAAATTAATAATTTAGTGAAAATAATTGGAGTAAAGGATGGGAACATGATTGATATTTATGGTTACTTTTATTTTGATATGTTTAATTTTGTTTAGGTGTATATGTTACATGTTAATAATAATTCTTTTATAGAAAAGAAATCTTCCAATTAAGTATTCTAGATGAATATGGGCAAAACTTGAATGAACTATGTTAATTCATTCATTTCCATATGTAATGTATTACAAAGACATGATTAAGATTAAGTCGATAATGTGGTGGATTTATCATTTTCAATTTCTATAATTCGGAAGAAAATGAAAGCGATTGGACTGTGTGCTGTTATATATTCTAGTTCCGCAGTAGATTCGTGCAAATCCACACGAATTTGGCTAAGTATACAGAACAAGTCAATTTGCTAAAATGCGATAGAGAGACAAAAATCTAGAGTCATGTGGTTAGGGACGGAGCCAGAAATTTTATTTAGAGGGGCCTAAAATAAGTATAAAAATAAAATAATTTGCATATACTCTAAAATAAAATTATAAATTAGTAACTGTATTGATAAAATCAATATATTAACTCCATTTTAACTAAACACAATTACAACAATAACCTTTATCTTTTATTCTTCATATTTAACAATTATTCAATAGCATATCTCCCATTCGGTTGTGTAATTCACTTTTGATGATATGCATCGCTAACATCAATCACAATTTAACCAACAAATAAACCGAAAAAAAACAATATGTTCTCATGGCAACCATCTTCTGAACAAGATCTGCTATTCCTACTACTTTAGAAAAGTTTGCACCCAAACACATATCAAAAATAAAGGTTTCAAGTTGACTTTCAAGTTCATATAGAGTAATTAGAGGAAATTCATATGGATAAAATTCCACAAGGCGAAGTAACTTGTCTTTATCAAATGCATAAAATGAATCTCTAAGATCAAAACTTGCCATAGATAAAAGCAATTATGTGTTTACTTCTTCAAAATGATAGCTCTATGAACATGTTCAATTAATTAAGTTAGGTAGATAACTTATTATGTTAGGCCGTAGTCCTGGATCACTGAGAAGATTTTCTAAATCAACCTCAATATTATTTGGCTTTAATGATTCTTGAACAACAATAGGTTCATTTACTGATAAGGATGATGTCTCATCAATAGGTGATATTCTTTTGTGTTGCCCAAATAATCACCAAGAAGGGGAAGGGTATGAATTGGTGGGAAATTAAAATCTTTTGCATACAACAAAGTAAGGGAAAGACAAGAATAGAAAGAGACACAAATTTTATAAAGGTTCGGGTATTAACAAACCCTACTTCTCTACCTAAGCGCAATAGTGTATTCACTAATATAATACCTTAGATTAAAAATGGAGTTTTAACTAGCTCATTTCCAATTAGGTATTTTTCCAAGACTAATACTCAATCCAAAATTCTCTTGTATTTTAATGGCTCATACAACAACTAATTCATTGTAATTTGGTTCACACACAACCCAATTACAAGATAACCTAAGTGTTTAAGGCTAACACTTGAACTTTTACAAACAATTAATGAAATAGAAATTGAGAAAACAAATTGTAAGAGTTTTGACATTTATAAAGTAGTTGGATATCATAAATGACATTTTGGTAAGATATTTATACTGATTATCCATCAATTAGCCATTACAAGTTGGTGCCTCCCTAACGTTCTCTTACAAGTGCATTTAATATTGTCATAAAAGTCTATCTCCGTCAGGATTGTCCATATGTCATCAGGAGATTGGATGATAGCTCTAACAGTTAGTCCCTAGTTAATTTTTCCAGCCGGAAGAGAACTATCACAAGTGGGATGCTTATATAAAAAAGTTGACATCTAGTTTTGACTTCTGAAAATCGAGCATCTCATGGTCAAGACATGCATTCTGGTCAGGATACTAATCTAGTCAATTTAGCCGTTTTGACTTCTTTTGATGATGTAACCCTTTCTAATTGAGGTGCTTTTTAACACTTATGACTTTTCAAATGTCCTGATCGTGATGCTTTTCTCTCAGGCGAAATACTTATCCCAAGCAGGATTTTGACATCTCAGGCAAGACTTGCACGTCCTCAGCCTTTGAGTTATTTGTTCATATAGCAAATGAATGTCAATTGAGTTAAAACTTAAAATACTATTAAAACAACACTAAAAGAGAACATTAGTAACATTTAATTTGATTGTCAAAATCAAAATGGAGATCAATCACTCCAATGTCAATATTTTGTAATATTGTTCCATTATCTAAGAAAAAAAATGCAAATTAAAAATCATTAACAAAGTAGCTCTATCAACAACTACGACTCTTCACATAATAAATAATGAAATAATCATGGAAATAAGAAAGAAAATGAAATAAATAATTTTTCCTCTCTTTTATTTTAGACAAAACAAGAAATTTTTAATCCCTAACTATTAACATAAAAATTGATAGTTAAATAAAAAAACAAATTTTATAAAAAATTACAAAGTGTAGACATAAAAAAAACTTACCTTAAAACTCTTTATTATTGATTTCTTCTATGAGATTTTATGAAAAACAAAAAGGAATGTAAAAAGAGGATTGAAAATATAGATAAAATAAAGTGAATGTAGAAGAAATGGTTCAAAACAAAAGAATAAATTAAGGTTTTTTTTTAAGTGATATCAAATTTACATATATAACCTTAAAAAATTTTAAAATTTCAAGGGGCCCATTGCCCCCTTGGCCCCTTAGTCCCTCCGTCCCTATCTGTGGTGCAAAGCAAGTGATAAAAATATCAAATTCTTTCATTTGACTGCTTCTGATAGAGGAAGAAGGAACTTTATTAGTCTCATCTCAACGGATGATGGTGATCTCACATTCCTTGATGATATTTGTAAAGGTATCCTAGATTATTATAAAATACTATTTAAGGAAGTACCTTTTTCAAGACCATCACTTATTTCATTTGATCTCATAAAGTTGTCTGCTGAAAATGTTGCCTCCATGGAATTGCCTTTTAGCTTTGATGAAAGAAAAAATTAATTATTTGGTCCTGTGAAGGTGGAAAAGCTCTAGGCCTGGATGGTTTTAACTTCTCCTTCTTTAAAGTAGCTTGGGATTTTATTTGTTTTGATATCGTGAAGCTGGTTGATTACTTTTACTTGTCAGGTAAGCTTCCAAATGTTATCTCTTCATCCTTTGTCACTCTCATACCTAAAGTTGTAGGGGCAACTAAAGTTTCAGAATTATGCGATATAAGTCTCATCGAAAGCTTGTATTAAATCATCTCAAAAGGTTTGGCTGACATATTACGCATTGTTATATATGAGATTGTTAATGTGTAGAAGAATGCTTTCTTATCTGGCCGGAACATTCTTAACAATGTACTTATTACCAATGAAATCATACATTATCTTAACAAGGCAACCATTTGTTGTATTCTCTTCAAGCTAGACTTCCAAAAAGCCTTTGATATATAGTATCAATTAGGCCTATCTTGATTCTATATTGTGCTAGATGAACTTCGACTCCGGAGATCTTGGATATATGAATATGTCCTTTTGACCAAGGTATCTTTCTTTGTAAATGGTAGTCCTTTTGATGGGATTAATCTGCAAAAGGGTTTACGCTAAGGAGACCCACTCCCTATTATTCTTTTTGTGTTAGCAGCAAGTCTTTTAGTAATGCTCAAAAAAGCTACTTTAGTTGGGATTTTCTCTGGTATTCTTTATTCTTCAAAATCTTATAAAATATCTCATTTGCAATATGCTAATGACACACTTTTAATTAGCAATACAAACTTGGCTAAATTAATCAATGTGAAGCGTCTCCTCAAATGTTTCTTTTTTTATATCGGGTTTGCATATTAATTTTGAAAAAGTGCTATTATGGGTATGAAAGTGTTTAATCATTAGATAAAGGAAGCTATTAATCTTCTTCGGTGTAAATGTATGTCTTTTCCTTTCTCTTATCTAGGTATCTCTATTAGAGTAAATCATAAGTGCACGTCTATCTAGAAGCTGATTATCTTAAGAATTAAAAAGAAGTTGGCATCGTAGAAATCAAAATTATTATCTTTTTGGGAGAAGACTTACCTTGATAAAGGCATCTCTAAACAGACTTCCAATCTACTACTTGTCTCTTTCTTTTGCCAAAATTGGTGGCTTCCCAGATTAATTCTCTCTTCAAGAATTTCTTCTGGGATGGAACTTTGAAAAAATAAAAAAGAAAATGTCCAAAATCATATAGGATATCATCCAAATGCCTAAGAAGAATGGCGGATTAGGAGTCGGTTCTTTGCTAGACAAAAATAAGGTTTTGCTATTTAAATGGCTTTGGCATATCGAGAAAAAAAAAAAGGCGAAAACAACCTTTGGGTTCAGGTCATAAGAGAAAAATACAAGATATATTCCGACTTTAGTCTCTCCTATGCAGTCTCCACTAGTCAATTTTCTTCGATCTGGAAAGATATTTGGAACCTATAGTCTTTTCTTCCTTTCAACAGTAATATTAAGGTTCTAGCAAGCAATAGAGATAGATGTAGATTCCGGTTGGATAAATGGGTTTTTGAATACTCCTTATCTGAGCGTTTCTCTATGTTGTTTAGCATTTCTCTTGATCAAAATGCTTATATTAAAGATATGGGTATTTGGGATGACTTCAAATAGAAGTAGGGTACTCAGATGGAATAGACATCTCTGACCTTGGGAACTAGCATAGTGCAATCTTTTGCTTGACTTGGTTTTAGAATATCACATCCCACCTTATATCTGTGATAAATTCATTTAGTCTTATAATTCCAATGGCAATTGCACTATCAAATATGTTGCTACTGTCATGTCTCTCATTCCTCATTCGCCCTCTACCTCCTATAAGTCAAATATTTGAAAATCTCTTATTCCACCAAATTAAAATTTTCTCTTGGATTGCTATTTTCAATAGGTTGAATACTAGAGATACTTTATGTATAAAAGGTATTATTCTAGTTGATATTAATCTTTACCCTCTATGCAACACTGTCGGGGAAATAATGGATCATCTATTGGTTTTATGTCCTAAAGTCTATACCTTGTGGTATAAATTTTGTGATTGGTGGAGCATCTCTTAGGCAATTATGAAATCTCTAAATGAGCTTTTTTCACTAATGGAAGTTTCTAGTCATGGGCTTTTTTCCAAAAAAAATTTAGACTATTATTTTTCATGCTACTATCTACTCAATTTAGCAGGTTCGTAATGAAATTGTTTTCAAAGGAAGAGCATTAAAAGTTGAAAATATTTTGTCAATGTATACGGATCGAAGCATGGATATGAGCTATTGGGATGAGGTGGTTTTACAAAACTAAGATTTATTATTGAGTATTGATGCCATCAAACTTCATAAACCCTATGCCAAAATCAAGCCACTCATATCTCATTGGATTGCTCTACCGCCAAGTTTTGTTAAATAGAACACAGATGGTTCGTCTCTAGGCAAACCTAGACCTATAGGAGTAGGTGGTCTCCTTCGAGATGCTTCTGGCAATATTCTCTTCTCATTCTCCCTGCCATATGGTGTCATAGATTCCAATGCAGCTGAGTTAGTGGCTATCATATGTGCTTTGCAAATCATAATAGAACATGATTCTTCTCTCGTCTCATGCATTATTTTTGAATCTGACTCAACTAATGTGATTATCTAGATAAGAAAAACTCTAAATTGTGGTATCTACATAAAGAATTTTATCTCATTGAAACTCTCAATAAGAGCTTAGTATCAGTCCAATTTGTATATACAAGAAGAGAGAACAAATTTATGACTGACTCTTTAACTAAGTAAGGAATTTCAATGTCTGATACTTTGGATATAGTTGCGACCAACCCTACTTGCTGCTTTTTATCTATGCTGCCATCTCCTTTTCCTTACTTTGGAGGACTTGCATCATTTCTTATTGATTTTCTTCTCGGCATTAATTATGCTGTTTTGATTATTTAATTATTTCCCATTTTGTTTCATTATTTTTTGCTACGACATGAGGCTTGTTTATATTTTTTAGTGAGATTGATAAAGTTTGATTTAAAAAATAACCAATATAATATAGATATATCTACAAATAAACTAAAATATTAATTAATATAGACCCTCAAGGGATGAAATGAGATGATAAATTTTCTTCTCATTTAAAGGTTTCAAGTTCGAACTTTCTATATGGAACACCATTAAAACTTGAGAAAAAGTATTTTACTAATTAATAGGCCTGTCCAGCATGAATCCTATCTAGTCTGAAAGGCTAAAACCCAAAAAATATTTAATTAACTGAAGAAATTATTATTTATTTTATGAGATTTGACATATTGTAATAGTAATATTAAATTTCAATAATTATATGATCCAATCCCTAGTCCTCCTCAACTTTATTTCATTTTTATTAAAATGTGTAGTCATTTTATTAAATTTTAGACATTTATCATGAGTCAAAAAGAATATTTTATTTTCTTAGGGAATACAAATACAATAAATCAAATATCATGGAATAAATAATAATTTTCTTTTTGTCATTTTATTACAATTTTAACGTATTTTTAACAAACAAAAAAATATAACAAAAGAATATATTAATAAAATATAATATCATTTAAATTTTAAATTTTAGAAATAGTAATACAATAAATCAAATTTTAATGAATAAATAATAATGTTTTCTAATTAATATAGGGACCCAACATTCAGTTAATAATTCAATTCCTGGAAGTCAAACTCTTAACAACGATCCTTTTAATTATGAATAAAGAGAGATAATTACAATCTTTATTTCAGTAGAGTGAAGCTCAAGAAAAGGATGACTATTTTCACTGTATGATGGAAAAGTGCACATAACTATTCTGCAATTTGAGGGCTTAAATAAATATAATAATTTTAGAATAAAAATTTCAAATAAATTTCAGAATGAATAGCAATATATCAAAATTAATTAAAATTAAAAAGAAATATTCATACGCATATCACGTGCATGGAAGAAAGTCATAAAATTGCTATTTGCATGCATCGTGGTGTGCAATCAGCCACTGATTTTTTACTTTTTTTTGAAAAAAAAAGCATTTTTTTAATTAATTTAGTGGATAAAAAATAATTAATTAATTAAATAAATTATAAGAATCCAAAGTTTAGTGGGGATGGAATCTAATTCCTCACTCGAGTAATTCTATTTTGACAGCGTACGGCTTTTTTGCTCACTTTGATGCCAAAAGCCAATGCTATAGCCACACCACACCCCTATGTGTGGAGATTTCTGGCTGTAAAGCAAAGCTATAAAATTTGCAGCCTTAACTCTTCTGTCTCTGAAAACCCTGCATTTTTGCTCGTTTCGGTAATCTTTGAATCTCAAAAATGGGTCAAATTCTTTAGTCCATACATCCCGCCGATATTATCATTCTTTTTCCAATTCAAGATTCAATAATTGAATTGTGAAAAATATATTAATTTTACGGCATAATGCATGAGATAAGATGAACTTACTGATCACATAAATGGAATGCAAGAAATTGAAAGATTTAGTTACAGAGAGCGCATTTTCAAACTTGGATGTATATTTAATTTATAGATTTTTTAAGAGTAAAATGAGATGATAGAGGAATTTGAATTTTAGATATATAATATTTTTAAAATTTAAAAGAGCATATTTAAATTAATTTAAAATCTAATTAATTATTAAAAAATAATTATATCAGCGAAAACTGGGATGAGAAAGATGGAGCCCACAGTGCAAAGAGATTGGTCAGAAATGGGCTGTAATCTAAGAGAGGTGCGTCATCTTAGGTACTTTAGTTAATAATTGCACATGCAAACTGACGTAAAATTTGATGCTTGATTCTGTCAGCTACCTTCTTTTTTCTTTTATTTCTGCTGCTGCTTTTATAACTTCCGCTGGGGACATTGCCACTGAGCTCACAACTCTCTTGCTGTGATTTGTCAACAAGATATTTGCCCTTGCGTTCTGTATGCTGCAAAACTTAGACCAATTTCAAGTTTTACCTATTTAGCACTTTTGCCTTTCTATTAATTGGGATTTTAATTCTTTTGCTACTGCAATCAAATAATAACAGTAATGTCGCGATTTTATTATGGCACAGAAAAATTATGAAAAAGTTGCAAATCAGTATCACAGCTTTTGAATATTTGAAATATAGGAAATGATCAATTATTCATATATTTCAATGCTGAGTGATGGTATTAAAAGAAAATATTAGATAAATGATATGGAATGCTGCGCTGACAAATGTAGATCCACGGATGAGATTTTAATGGTTAAGGTTCTATTGACTAGACATTTGCAAATGATGATATGGTATTTACATGAAAAATAGAGAATTTATAAGTTTGCAACAAATGAAAAAGGAGAAAGAGAATTTCATTTGAATAAAAATTTAAATAGGTCTCATTTTTATTATGTTATAATATTTTTAATTATAAAAAATATATATAATATATTAAAATATTAATTGGATTTTATAAATTAAAATTGATGACAATTTCAGAAATAAAATAAATTTAAAAATATAATTAAAATTTTACTGATATAACAGTATGCTTTGCAATTGAAGATATAAATAATAGTTCTGATCACCTACAATAATAATTATGAGCATTTAATGTTTAGCCATTAACACTATTTAATATTTAAAATTATGTTTAGTTACTAATGAAACGTAGCGGTTAAAAAAAACAAAAAAAACCTTCCACACATATACATATATATCCATTAATTTCAAGAAAATTTTATAAAAATAGAAAAAAATTGGATAAATATTTATAAAAATATAACCATTTAAATTTTTTTAAAAAATATAGAACACATTAAAGTTTTTTTTTAAAAAAAAATACGGTCCCACCTAAAATTATTACCAAAATTTGACAATCAAAGTTTACAAAAAAATTTACCACAAAATTAATAAAAATTAAAGTTACAAAATATTTATAAAAAATTTATTTAAAATTTACTCAAATTATACCAAAAATTTATCAAATATTTATCACTAAAAGTTTGTCAAAATTTTACCACAAAAGTAAAAAAAATTGAAGCTAGAAAATGTTTATTATTAAAAACTTAAGATTTACTCAAGTTATACTCAATGTTCAACAGAAAATTAACAAAAATTGAAATTACACAGGATTTATTCAAAATTTACCAAATTTCACTAAAAAAATTACCCAAGATTTACCATAAAAATTAACAAAAATTGAACAAAAATTTTATAAAAAATTTATTTAAAATTTACTCAAATTATATCCAAAATTTACAAAAAAAATTAATGACAGTTGAAGTTATACAAAGTTTATCCAAGAATTATTCGAAATTTGCCCAAAGTTTACCAAATATTTACTTAAAGTTTATTCGAAATTTATCAAATATTTACTCGAGATTTACCACAAGTTTAACAAAAATTTACCAAAAATTTGTCTAAAAATTTACCAAATTGTTTATACAAGGTAAATAACCTTAATTAAGTTAATTAAATACAAATTTATATTTTTTTTTGTTATTAAGATTTGCTCAAAATTTATTTTGATAAATAAGTTAATTAAATATAACTTTACATATTTTTTGGCTAATTAAATTAATTAAACAATAATTAAAAATAAATAAATGCATACATAAGAACAATTGGTGGCTATATAAGTTAACAAAATTTTTAAATCCTTATTTAACATATGAAATATAGTCATTTTCCATCTTAATTAGATAAAAAAATGTATTAAATATACAGTAAAATCTAATATTTAAAAAAAAATCAATAAAATTAAAAATAAAGAAAATTGGAATGCAAACAAATGAATAGCGCGGGTAAAATTGAAAAAAACAAAAACTTTCAAATATAAGTGAACAGTATAAAATCCTCTAATTTCAATTTATAATACAAAAATCACCTCAACTTTTTTTTTTTTTATCTGGTTAAGAAAATCATCTAACTTTATTAGATGTAACATAAAATTTCCCCTTTGATTGCCATTTATTTTAAGTGGATCTGTGATATGGTTTAGAATCAGTTTTTCAACATCAAACAAAAAACAAGATTCAGATTAAATAGCACATTCAGATGCTCATTCCATTTTTGCAAATTGAAAATCTGGAATATAACCAAACCTCAGGTCCTCACTCCTCAGGCCTGGTTATATAATGAGGTATTCCTGATTCCAATCTCTGGTGATAAACTTAACATTTAAAATCACCAGCTGGGTTGGGTCCTAATGCTCTATAAGAAACTAAATTTATACATATTTACATGCAAAACCCTGTCACCTGCTATCCGCATTACTCAAACATCACTTGTAATTTCCAATATGCATGACCTTTGATAGGATGTTGCGTTTACTGGACAAATATATAACACAGCATGAGAACATATAATTCTTAAACCTAAGCATTATGCCAAACCTGTGCTACATATAAAATATATGGCTGAAATATTGATTATCCTCAACCAACACCCTAAGATAGATGAGACTCTTGACTAGCGTATTATTGTGAAGTTCCTCAAGATGGTCAACCAAAAAAAAAGTAAAGTAAAGTAAAATAAAATACATTAAGTTTGTCCACAATTTCAATTAGGCATGCAGAAAAATGCATCTAGAAAAGTATATGCATGTGTCACCATTATGCTCTTGGGTACCCGAGTAACTTTCTTGCCACGCAAATCCCATGCCAAAAATGAATTTAGAAAATGGCACACGAGCTAAACCTACTTTCTTCCCCGGTTAAGCCTCTGCAAGTGGTAATTAATGCTTCCCCAAGGCTTTCTGTTTTTGCCAGTCTGCAAAATGGTGATCAAATATTTAGGAAACTGTTAACTGGTATCAATTGTTAGAAATTCGATAATGAAAAGCCTACAACTACAACTGCAATTAGTTAAATATTGTGAAGTTACCTGAGCATCCATACAAACATTAAGAAGATCCTTTTGCCGAACACATTTCTCATCATTTATATTGTTAAGAGACAAGCAATTGAGAAATGACATCATTTCTTTCATGCAAGGCTTTGAGAGAGATCCAAATTTCTTTGGGTTAATGTACAGAGTGCCAGCTTTCCGGCCCATTATTCTACAGTCAAACAAACAAGAAAAGGTGTTAAGCAAACACCCTTTAAATGAAAATGTCAAAAGAAGTTTTTAAGTCAAGAAAACAGGAGTAAAAAAATAACTGCAATTGATAATATTAATTAATTAATTAATAGGTAGAAAAAATCTAAGTATTAACATAAAAATTATAAGAGTATGGTTGATCCAATCACTCCTGATTAAGTGATTGATAATGATTGATCGGATAAAACAACCAGGAATTATTATATCCCTCAACCGAATGGGGAGTAACAAGCATAATCACAACGTCTGAAGTATGATAACATAAATGTCCACCTTTATGGTATCCAAAAAGACTGCACTGCACTAGAACATGAAACATAGATAGCAGTTAAATGCTATTTTTGCAAAGCTTTTTTACCAAATCTCAAACATTCAGTGTTTAACTGTTAAGCACCTGCTTGCTCCTATTTCAGTCCCATGGTACTGATATTATGAAGTTCACATATACTAGCATCTATTGCAAAACCATGCGTGAAGGAACAAATAGCAATCATTCTGTTCGTATATAATGGATATAAGAATGTGAAATACATAACAAACACTGAAATTCAATCCAAATTCCAATAGATCAGCATATGATATGATGGTCCATTTGGATAGAAGCATTCAAAAAATTAACATTCCCAAAAGGTCTGCTTTATTACCACAATCCAAACAGAATTGATGGCAGAGTTGTCTTCCCAATAAAACTCAAAAGAATTTGTTCTACAACATAGTTGCACTTCTAAAAGCGACCTCCTGGTCTTAATGGCTAATGTTTAGTCGACCAAAAACAATTAAAGAAACTAGGAGAGAAAGCTAATGCTCAATTTGATAATGTGAAACTCCTTACTTCCACAGGAGTCAAGGGTTAGTATCCCATGCAAGTGGCTGCCTTTCTTTTACATAAGCCCATATCCAATTTAAAACCAGCATAACCTTAATCAATTGAAAAGATGAAGCTATATCATCTATATCCTATAAACATCTCAATTGCTAGAAATAAAAGCTATATAATTTATTAATTATAAATATCACCATTGCTAGAAAATAAAAGAAAAAAAAATGAACTACAGAAATAACCAAAATTCGAAGTCAAAAACCAAAGACATGGCGTAAATAGAAAAATATAATTTGCAGCCATAGAAAGATGAAAAATCCAACCACACGACTCGCTCAACTAACTTTCAATTAATTCCGGAACTAATCTGCTGCTAAACCAAGTGCCGAGATTAAATAAAATAATCACAGCGAAAAACCCTATCTCCTTTAGTAAAACAAAAGAACCCATCTTTCTAGCTTAATCCCATACCAAATCCCTCAAATTACAAAAACCCAGAAACAAATGTTCAAGTTGAACTAACAACCAAAACCCAAACAGTAAAGTACAAAAAATTAGAATGAGAAAATTAGACAACTTACTTAATCGGCGACTTCAATCGTAGAAAGATGGACGAGGCGAGAGATTTAGGGCTCGAAACCGGTTCCCTTCCCTACCTGATTTCACCTGTGATTTAGTAGTTCAGTTGCTTCTGGAATCCCGACTCGGGAACTAAATTTTTTTGGGCTCAGATTTCATTCCATAGAAGAGAAACGAAGCCCACCAATTAATAATTGGGCCTAATTCAGCATATCAATATCCATTTAAAATTGGGAATTTTCACAAAAATGAAAAAAAACAGGTTAATATTTACAAAAATTCAGCTCTTAAAGTTTTTTTCCAAAACTAGAGTCTAAAGAAAGGTTTTTTTTTTAAAATACCAAAAATCAAGGTTTACATGAAGTTTATTCAAGGTTTACCACAAAATTGAAATTATAAAAGTTTTATCAAACATTTACTTAAAATTTATTCAAGTTATATCTATAATTTATATAATATTTACCAAAAAAATTAATAAAAGTTGAAATTACACAAAATTTACTCAACATTTACCAAGATTTACTGAAGAATTATCCAAAATTTGTCTAAAGTTTACCCAATATTTACTACAAAATTAATGAAAATTGAATTTACAAAAGGTTTATCAAATATTTTCTCAATGCTTACTTAAATTATATCAAATGTTTACAAGAAAATTAATAAAAGTTAAAATTACACAATATTTATAAAAAATTTACTTAAGATTTACTCAAGTTATACCCAATGTTTATAAGAAAATTAATGAAAATTGAATTTACAAAAGGTTTATCAAATATTTCCTCAATGTTTACTTAAATTATATCAAATATTTACAAAAAAAATTAATAAAAGTTAAAATTACACAATATTTATAAAAAATTTACTTAAGATTTACTCAAGTTATATCCAATGTTTATAAGAAAATTAATAAAAGTTGAAGTTACACAAGGTTTTCTCAAGATTTACCAAGGTTTACCTAAGAATTATCCAATGTTTATCCAATATTTATCAAAAAATTATTAAAAATTAAAGTTACAAACGGTTTATCCAAGATTTATCCCAATGTTTATCCGAAATTTACTTAAGATTTACTACAAAATTAATAAAAAGTTAAAGTTACATAACGTTAATTAAATTCAAGTATACATATTTTTTTACTAATTAAGTTAATTAAATAATAATTAAAAATATATAAATACATGCATAAAGACAAATGGTGGCCATGCAAATTAATAAAATTCTTAATCCATGTTTAAAATATGAAAAATGACCATTTTATGTCTTGCTTAAATGAAAAATGTGTTAAACACACAGTGAAATCTAATATTTAAAAAAAAGTAAAATTAAAAATACAAAAACTTGAAATTAAAACATGAAAATTTTGTTAGTAAAATTGAAAAAATCTTTCAAAAGTGAGTGTTCTGTATAAATTGCCCTTTAAAATTGGAAATTTTACAAAAAGACCAAAAAGCATATATCATTTTACATTTTTACGGTAACTCAAAAAATTTTTCAATTTGACCAAAAAACAACTTCTAAAATTACAACAGTACTAAATTTTAAAATTACTCCAAAATATGCCTTAACGGTATATTTTTGGTATACTTTCGACATACCTTATGCATATCATTATTCAATTTTCACCAAAAAAAATAAAAATAAGAATAATTAAATAATTAAAGAAGATAAAAAAATTTTAATGAAAATTCAAAGTATCACAATTTCTCAAATAACAGTACCAAAATCTAAAAAATCACCCAAAATGTACTCAGACGGTATATCTTCGGTATACCTTCAATATATCCTGATTAAATTTTCACCAATAAATAACAAAAAACCATAACAAAAAGAATTGATAATTAAAAAAGAAGAAAATTTAATCAAAATTCAAAATATAACAAATTTTCAAACAAATAAATTGGTATACTTTACCTTGGGTATATTTTAGAAATTTCTTAGAAAAACCTTAGGAATACCTTGGAAAAACTTTGAATATATTCTGGAAATTCCTTGAGAATTCCCTGGAATGAATTATCTAGGAATATTTTGGGTATACCTTGGGATATTTCGGTATATCTTTAGGAAATTCATATAAATATCTCAAGTATATTTTATGGATACTTTGGAAATTCCCGAAAAATACCATGGGGATACTTCGGTATATATTTGAGAATTTTATAGGAATATTTTGGGTATTTATTAGGTATACTTTGGGGATATCTTAGTAATTTTCATCACAAAAAAGAAAAACAAAAAAGAAATCAACAATACAGGAAAAAAAAAAGAAGAAGAATAGTTTGAAAATTAAATTGGTAATCTACGTGCCTATATTGAAATTAAATTGCTCGTGATTTTTCATTAATTTGGAAAGTATAAAAAAAATTTATGGTTGAAGATTGAAACCTATCTCTAAATCAAGTTTTGGGAGACAAATAATAAGAAGACGAAAAGTATCCTATTTGAAAAACTTGTGTCAGTTGTGAACAAGCATCGACATTTGGTTCATTTGTTCCATTTCTGAGTAAAATTGTTCTCATTTATAGGATTAATTTACTCAATTCCATCATCTACCCCATAAATTTTTAAATAGATCAATACAAAATATCAATATTTTTGTAAAATTGATACAAATCAACCAATATTTATGGAAAATCTCACAAGAAAAATATTTTTTTTTTTAAAAAAAGAACCTTCTATTCGCGTTTGTGTTCACAAGTTTTTGTGTTCCAATTAGTATAGAGAAGAAGCTCCCGTGTAAGCTGCGCAAGCTCCAATGACATTGAAATATGTGTGAACCTTACCGAACTTGGAAACTTCAAACCGTTTTCTCCCTTTCTTCACCTAACCCAACAACAATTGATGATTTTTCAAACAAAAATGGTGTCGTCGTTGATGAATTTGCATACTGCATTCCCTCTCTGCTCCATTTTCTCCCATTCTTGTTTAGGTGTAATAACATAATCAGGATTATGGATTAAAAAAAATTATTCGGCAAAATTGAAAAAGTTTTCGGTAAAATTGAAAAAGAAAAATTTTGCTTCTATTTATGAAAGAGAAAGTTAAAAATATATGTTTGGTGAAATTTCCTATTTAAAATTTGAGCTTTTTCTATCCATTTATAAAAGGGAAAAATTATTATTTACGCGTTGACATAATATACTACTACTTTTATAGTTTGAAAAATATACAATTTACCCAATCTATTTTATTTTCGTTAAACTATATAATTTTTCAGTTAAATTTTAAGACATTTACAGTTACTAACAAAAAATATTATTTTTGTTTAGAAGTTATTAGTACAATATGTCAAATTTCAGGGGGTACTAATATAATAAATCAAACTTGCAAATGATTATTAGTGTAATATATCAAAATTTCAAGAAATAGATATTATAATTTTCAAACATCATGGGTGTACTAGAGTATTATATTAAAATATAAGAGGCAAATTGTAAATCTTTCAAACCTTATGGCTGTAAGATACTTTTACCCAACTCTAAATTAGTAAGATAAGTAAGCATTACTTGTTTAACTGTATTGATTAAAATACTTAAATTTTTTTTAATCCCACTTTTAATATTCTTTGATTATATTTACACATATATCCAATTAAATAAATATTTAATACCTACCAAAAAATATATATTATTTTGTATTTTGAAATAAAATATATATTTTTACACCAAAATATTATACTTTATACTATATTTACATGCCCCATTATATACACTATATGAGAAAATCTTTAATAATATATTACAATGTTTTATCAAAATTAATTTGGAGCTTTAAACTGCTATCTGTCTGGATTTTCTTCTTCTGACAATTATTTTAATATTCCAAATTTTTTGAACCTGTGCGAGAAAAATTTACTCACACTAAGATAATAGCTTAATGATACTTTATAGAATAAAAATTTTACATACATATGTTAATTCATATCAGTTTTATCATACTACATACATTGCAAATTCATTAATCAAAATATTTAGGTTCATCATTAATGACTTAGAAATTCATCTTTCTGAACTTACAGACTCATCATTTAATAACCAACTTGTATCCATAATCTAATTAAATTATTTTAAGGTATTTATTAATTTATATATATACATAAATTTATTTTTTGTTTTCCAAGCTCATAACACCCGTGTCCGAATTCATTAATAGAAATATGAAATTGTCATTTTTGGCTTTTAAATATGTTCTTACCGGCCTTTTTAATTAATGTTATCATCGGCTTTTTGAATGATGCCATTATTTATTTTTTTAATATTGTCATCACCAGCTTTCTTTCTGATAGTGTCATCATCGGCTTTCTTTACAATAATTATGCTGCACGTGCATTTCACTTAACCCCTGATTAGCATACCAAACTATCATCTATTATAGTTCTAAACTAGGTGTACTTGGGCTTTGATATTATTAATTTTTTTTTAAAATTTATAAATGTCACACAATAATATATTATATGTCTCATTTATAGTAGTAAGGTTAAAATTTTCCAACATTTATCATAATTACACTTCATAGTACATGAAAAAGATAAAAATGTAAATTCCATTTATAAGGCAGATTTCGGCCCTGGGCTTGATCCATAATTTTGGCTCATTTCTAATTTAATTCTAATCTTGTGGTATTCTATGAACTTTTAGCTTATTGTTTTATCTTTAGTTTGCAAAAAACATCAAGAAAATCCAAATTTTCTATCAAAATGTATGTTCAAATTACCGAGTGATGTTTATTAAATATTTGCCCATGATTTTCTTGGTTCACTTAGGTTTGATATTTTATAGCTGATTTTTAACCTAGATACAAATTAAATTTCAACTTATATTCTTCATAACGTTTTTAGCACTATGTGTTAGCTTTCATATCCAATTAGTTTTATGTCAATCCAAATTCTGCAGCATAAGTTATGGTCAATTTTGTCAAGATTATTCCAGTAAATGTGTGACAGGGTACCTATTGATTTCATTGCAAATTAATTAATTTCATAACCTTATGTAATAATGTTTATACCTAAAATTTCCATATAAGAAACACATTCATAAGACAATATTTCACACCATTATACCACAAAATTTAAAGGGCAACAATTTAGTATACTACATTGCAACTCATATGCATCAACAAATATTATACACAACATTACATATTTATTAAGACATACAAGATTTTTATCCAAGAAGCATTTACCTAGGCAGCCTCAAATCTTCTCTTTTCTTCACTTTTATGTGGTCTTTTTCTTCCCTTTGTCTGCCCTTTGATGAGCATTTCCTTGCCCACTTGTTTGACCTTAACAAAACAAGCAAAATTTCTTTCAATGCCACACATATAACTAATGTTTATGAATGATTTATATCTAGTGTTCTAAATATTTTTCTACCTCTTTCAATATCTTTAATTCTTCCTTTTTTACCTCATTTAAGTGCATTATAACCATTAGTTATTCACACCACTTATTACAACCAAAACAGCCCCACTAACTAAATGATCTTTTTCCTTGCATTGATCACATTCTTATCACTAATCTACCATTAATCACTTCTAAACATATTCCCCTTAATTCCCCTTCATTAGGCAGCCCCAAACACTTCCTCATAGGTCTTATACTTTTAGTTTCCATGCCATAAAATCACAATTTACAACAACCTAAGACATAACTCCATTATTTCCCCAACATACAAACAGTTCTCAACACAAGTCATACAACATCAACACAAACTCTAATCTAACAATTCTAATCACAACAATTAATTACAAGGGTCTCAAATAGGTGGAAAAATATCGAATTTAAGAAGAACAAACTCACCTTGATAGATCTCTAGCTTGGACGAAATCCCCTTCAAATTTTCTTCCTTTTTCTCTTTTGTTCTTCTTTCTTTCTTCCTTTATATATTTCTTTTACGGTGGAACCTCCCTAATTTCTTAGTTTCTCTCTCTTTAATTTTTCTTTTCTAATTTTTTAGAAGTTTGATGGAAGCAAAAATAGAGAGTTAGGGGGGATGGGGTGGCAGGCCATAGGGGAGAGGAAATGAAGATGAAGATGACTTTAGAAAAGTGAAAAATATATCATCAAATTTGACTTTTATATTAAGGTTAATATATGTGGGCCCCATTAATTAGTTTAATCTCTCTTTCTATTGGTCTATTAACTTAATTAATCTTAATTAAATTTTAATTATGAGAAATTTCACTTCCACCATATGATTCCTTAATTCTTATAAATTTTTTTTCCAATAATACAGATTTTGTCATTATGGTGATTTTAAATTTTTCCTAATTTTTCCACCAATATTTTAATTCTATAATAATAATATCCCTACTTAATATCCTTTATAATTTGTGATTTCTTCATGAGTTGAATTTATCGGACCGGCGCGCCTGATTAAGGCTATGCACCATCGGGCCTAAATTGTCAAACTTTACAATAAGGGTACTAGTGTATTATGTTTAACTATATAGAATAAATAGTAATTTTTTCTTTATAAAATTAGGCCCAATTACCATATTAATCAACGAGTTGTGCATAATTTTCAGTTTATCTAAGAATAACAAACTACTTTTACTCTTAATGGATGATAAAAGTTCTTTCTTCTTTAATTAGAAGTTATGAGTTCGAATTCTAAATATGAAGTTCTTTTAAAGTTTAAAAGGGAGTATTTTACCCCTTTAATAGACCTACCCAACACAAATCTAGATAAAATACCTAAGATCAATATATTGATTTTAATTTTTCAAATATAATTTAGCAAAATTATAAAAATTAAAATTTTTTTTATTCAGGTCGCGTTTCTCGGATTTGCATGATCTTACGGGCAATTTAGCGACAGAGAAATAATTGGATATGTGATGAGAAGGCTGTCCCCTATTCTAGTATGATAAAAAGCAGGGTTTAATATTGTATTAGAAAATTAAATAACTAATTATAATTTCTTCCACTTCCTTGAACGAAATTTTCTACATGTTACCTGTATAAAACGAGTATATTATTCTATGGCTTATTCTCCGGCTAACCAAGAAATTTCAAGTTTTGATAACTTTATCATTTGATTATAATTCTACTTTTTTAACGCTTTTATCTGTATTGAATTTTTACAACTTTTCATTTCACTATTACATGAGACTTATTCATATCTCTTATCGTTAATGTATTAGTTCTAGACATAATTTTTTATAACTTCGAATGCTTTGCTTCTAGTGGGTTTTTCCATTTTTTAATAAAATAAATCTTGGCTTATCAAAAATAAATAAAAGGAGTATATTTTGGATGAAATTTATCTAAATTTCAATAAAAATGACACTTGTAACTAAATTTGTATATGAGAATTGAAGGGTACAGCCAAAATTGTATCATGAAACAAACATCAACTATTCAGATTTTGTATTTCTAGTTACATGGTTTAGGCATCAATTTGATAAATAAAAAAATGTTATCATAAATAGAATTAATCTCTCAAATTAATTTGATTTAAATTAATTTTCTAAATTAATATAATTATACTTGACATTTCAATTTGAAAGCTATGGAAAAAAAAATGCATTTAGGGAAAAAGGTGATATATTAGAAGACAAACTTCTTCGTTTAATACAAACTTGAGGTGTGTATAATTATATATGCCAAGAATATAAAAAATGGTAATAAATAATAAAAAGGGTTTACGTGTGGATTAATACAATATATCTATATTGAATTGCTATTTTCAGGTTCAATTGATCAATATCATTGCCA
>CATIWF010034043.1:0-35462 GCA_949630135.1 Balakata baccata
TAACATAACCATATATTTAAGTCATTCATCTCCTTTTGATATCATATCCATACCATAACAATCACGTAATTCATATGGCCGTAAGTCAAGTCACGTTGCACATAGCACGTAATAATCGCATTACACGTAACACGTACCAAAGAAATTGTTCGATAATTAAACTCACAACATACATAACATATTGAGGTGAAATTTATGCCAACCTTTAGCTAAGACATATACCTATAACTTTCATGTTTTGACTATTTACAGATTATGTCTATAAGGAGCTCAAAATTTGCCAACAACTGACTGGACCTGCCCAGAACACTAACGAGGCAGCTCAAATGATGAACAGGCATGACTCTCTTGCCTATAACTCCATATCTACCAACAATCTGGTCCTGAAATTTGGTATACAACTAGATAACATATATATATATATAACTTTCATGTTTTAGCTTCCTCAAATAATGACTATATCATGTAGAAACACAATCAAAACAGAAAGTGATTCAGCTAGGTTCCTCAATAGAACCAGTTCCAGTCCGATGCCCATATCTTTTTACAAACACCAAATCACGTAAAACTATTTATATATCCTTAAACCTAAGACATAAATCTACAACTTTTATGTTTTGTGTTTCTTTAGATTCGGTCTACAACTTGAAGGAAACGGAGGCCAACATACTATCTTTGAACAGAACCAAGAATTACACTATGTTGCTTATGCCTATATAAACCTAGCTTAACTTATGTCTTAACTCAAAATTAACATACAAGAGAGAAGAATTATCTTAAGTATGGCCAGATGATGGCGTTTGAGGAAGAAAATTGGAAGAAAAATGAAGAAGAGAGGAAGAAATGGCAGCTGGATAAAGAAGGGCCAATTCTGCCCTTTTTATCCAAAGTTGCCGACTTACTCTTCTTTTTTTTTTCTTTTTTTTTTACTTTTATTTTTTTGATATTATTTTTAAATAATTTAAATAAATAATAATTAATTAATTATTATTATTATTATTTTCTCTACATAATTACAAGTATTTAGTGCAAAATACTATGTAGTCAAATTGTCTACTTTAATATAACTATGCTAAATTTCCTTTATTTCAAATGTAATTATTTATTTAATTTCATTTTCAATATCTTGTGTTCTTATTTAAATTATAGCTAGACACGTACGACTTGGTCCTATTGCAATAAACCGACCCATGTCAAGTCTATCTCGTGAATACGTTCAGGCCAAAATCCCTGTGTATGCATGTGTTTCGTGTGACAGACATTTATAAAATAAATATGTCCAAATGAAATGCATGTGATAATGCATGTATGGATGGTCGAGAATGTTACATGCAGTTTAATTTTATGTACTTTTTACTTTTATTTAATAATAATATATTAGATATGTGCTCTAAAGGCAATTACCTTAAGCACTTATTGCACAAACTCATTTTATATGAATAAAAGACATTTTCATTTAATTAATATTCATTTGCATTATGAATTGATTAGATTTTAAATCAATTAATGAAATTCGTGATATAAACATAGCATGAAGGAAATCATAATGAGATTATGATATTGATATTCCTATCACGTGCAATTATAATTATATTTAAATTATCCCTAGTCATAGGATCAATGAGACTAAACATTGTTGATCTGGACAAACTAGCATATGTTATATTCTTTGATTGAATCAAGCAGTAGATCTCATCATCTGTAGACATGAGATGTCTAAAATTAACATATGGATGCTTACTAGAGTAGTTAAGTTCATTGGATGATCTACTATGAGATTATCACATGAATCCTCTATTCTATGCCAGTGATAGTCTCATCATAGCAATAGTGCAATTATCCTTAGACTCGAGGTGTTCAAGGTTATCTTGGATACTGATCTTGTACTTTGATTCATTCCTTATTGCCTCAGGAGAGGTTGCTCATAAGGTGGTGATTGGTTACAGCTTGAGGTACTCAAAGGTAGTTGAGTAATCAACAAATGATTCACCACTCCAGATAGAAGGAGAGTATATCCATGGCCTCCTATTAAGATCATTACTCAGGAATCTCTGGCCATTGTGGAAATATCATGGAGATAGTTTTCAGTGATATATCTATAAGAGTAATCAGTCTCAGAGACAAGATCTAACATCACTCGAACTAAATGTGACATAGTTAGTCTAGTAGGAGCTGACACATAATATATGCTTTGAACTGAGAGCGGTATAGGAAGTGAATGGATGAATTGCACGGATATTGGTATATGGAAAAGTTTGAAGTCAAACTATCGATTTTTTTTGTTAATTGGAGGTTATGAAGTGTTGCTAGATACTGCTTATGACTTGCTCAAAATTAAGTGTTGATATGAGTGGCTAATATAAACTAGAACTTAATTGGTCACATGCATTGAAGGTGTACAGAGGAAGTAAAATAAGCTTTTGGATTGGATCCAAAACTGAGAGAGAAAAAATGAGTCCAGGAAAAATAACGAGTAGGAAAAGCATAATAGCAACGAGCTTTTTGCTATTACGCTTTTGCCCCGAGTGGGATTGTCCCACTCACAAGCTTTAAAAGGTACTGGACTAAAATCTCCATTGGAAAAATAGGTTCACGATTGGGAACTCTGCAATTATGGCTAAATTGCGAATACAATATTTGTTTTGCGATCGCGATTTGTATTTGATAAGAAACCTAATCTAATAAGGAATGTTAAATCGTGGGAACCAAACCCTATTCTCATAAGAGAGTATAAATACCCTCTTTAGAGACCAATAAGGCTGTTGTAATCATAGAAGCAAAAAGGGTTTTTTTTCCTCCCTCTCTTAAAGATCATTCACTTTTACTAGCATAAGAGAGTGTGATCAACTCATCTCCTTGGGGTTTTCTTCTTCGGGTCTTCGCTTGAACTTCCATTAGATGTAATCCAATAAAGGATTACTATGGTTTGCGATAACCTAGTAAGGTGAACGAAGAACAAGCTATAAAGTTTTAAAGGTAATAATCTTCATCCTTTTAATTAAGTATAATTAATTGTATGAACATACGACGATTCATGGTTTGGGAATAAAATTTCATTTTTTTGCTGCCTCTGGATGTATGTGATATGTATGTGATTCCCAATAGTAGTAGTAGAGCCTCCCTATGTGTCGTATAATTGATTTTAATTAAAGATGCATGAAAACGATAATTTTGATTCTTTTAGTTAAAAATTAATTTTGACTGTTTAATTCGGTTTTAATTCTTCTGTTCATTCAATGTATGTTATAATATGATTAGAGAATCTAATGAATTAGTTTTAATGCAAAAGGGTTCGTATGATTGAAAATTGTATTTATGATTCAAATTGCCATATTAGGGTTCTCGATTGTATTAAGAATTTAATTTTGTTTTCTTCCATGTTTCTGTGCCTAAAAAACAATTATATGATAATGGTTTCACATCTAGAATATGTTTTGAACATAAAATTAGAGATTGGACAGAAGCAAACACAAAAATTGAAAGAGTTTTAATTTCTAATGTCGCACAAGTCACGAGCACGATTTAGTAATCATAATCCCGATTCTGCCTAGTTCGTAAAATTATGTTTATTTCAATTCCAGTGTTTTAATTTGATGATTATATGATTTTCATGATATTTTATGGTGCTAATTGTCTGCTTGAAATTAATGTTAATTTAGTCCTTCATCCCATTTTAATTCTAGATAAGTAATATGATTCGGTCTAGGTGTTTTGTGTAACGGCTCACTAGTCCAAATTTTACAATTTGGATTTGCTTGAGTTGATTTATAAATGCCCGGATAGATGAATATTAATTTTAGAGTTTTGGGAATTAATTATAGAATTAATGGACATAATTGAAATTTAATTTTAGTATGACTAAATAATGACATATAATTAATAATTAAATTGTTTAATTATTTTTTCCATCATAAATATAAAATTAATTGATAATTAATTTTCTAGATTAATTAAGTTTAATTTCTGATATGATTATGGAGTTAAATTCAATTAAGAAATAACATATAAATATGGAAGTAACTAAATTGGCAATTTTAGGTAAAAATTAATTTGATTGATTATTTGCCTAAATAGCATAATTACCTTTTAGAATGTGTTTCTAATTATGCATATGATTATTTAATGTGATTAATAATGTTAATATGTGGAATTTCATATTAATACCAAAAAATTCAATTTTGGTTCAATAAGTTGAAACCTTTTTTTCAAATTGAATCAAAAATATCATTTTCTTTATTGCCTTTATGCATTAGAGAATGCATGTTAATGGCATATGGATAGCATGATGGATGACTATGGACTTGACCAATGAGATTGTTCATACATGGATTTTATTTTGTAAATTGGTATATATGGTTTGCATGTCTCTGCCTTTTCTTATCTTTCTCTATTTGTATTTCTCTTCTTATCTCACTCCCCTCAAATGTAAATTGAGATTTCTATTTTGAATTATGTAATTAGATTATATAGGACCAGGATAAAAGAAAATGCAAGGAGCAAAAGGAGTTGGCGCCTTTTGCAAGAAGACTTAGAAAAATAGAAATTTGATTTCTATATTTTTCTAGGTTATAATTCATGTATCTACCTAGGTTAGACCTAGTCAATCTTTCAATAGCTCGAGGGATTGATGTTAGACTGTCTATAATCATGTCATATAGTTATTGTAACTATCAAATGTATGTCTATGTGATGGATGGATATATATTATGTATGCTATAACATGATGATACAAAAATTAATAAAATCCCTCAATAAATAATAATTAAGACTAACACCTTCAATTAATATGAAGAGAATTAGAGTTCTTCTAGATGCTGGGTTGTTGAGTTGACTCAAGCCTGCTCTACAAGAATATGTTCGAATCAATGAAATGTGATTTTATGATTAATGGGTTGGTCTTAATCAGTTTCATTGATTTGTTGAGAAAACTCAAGGTTAATATAAATTGGAGGTGATATTGGGCGAGTGTACATGAGATGTACACGTATCAAGAGTTGATAGCCTAATGATTTGTGCATACATCAATCAGTTGATAGCACAATTTGGCAATTGCATGTAAGATGCAATTGGTATAGATCAAATACCTACCAATTTGACCTAAGAAGGCTTGTTGAGCTGATTCAAGGTTTTTCTTAAGTTGGAATTGGATACCAACCCATTAGGAGAACTTCCAACGGGTTCTCTCGAGTTCATGGTGAGGGTTATGAGTTTGCAATAAAATAGTGGGACCCATAATATATTTTATTAAAGACCTAATATCATGCATTCATGTACATTCTCTAACATAATCTATTTTTCATTTAGATTGTTAGAATCATCATCATGTCTTCAAATGTGAATTTACGTTCTACTTTAGAATCAAACAAGTTGGTTGGGCTGAACATCTTGGATTGGCTGCGAAACTTAAGAATATTTCTTGAGACTGAGCGGATATCGTATGTCCTAGATGAGCCATTCCCTCCCCACTTGCTGATGATGCTAGCGATGATGATCATTTGGCATACAAGAAGTATTTGGATGATAGTGAGCTAACAGGCTGTATCATCCTTACCACTATGTCATCGGAGCTTCAAAAGCAGTATAAGGCTATGAATGCAAACACTATAGTCTTCAAATATTTGAGGTCTAAAAGTTGCTTTTTCTGCTCAAAAATGGTTGAAGGGACATCTCTAGCCTAACAAGCATTAAAGATGAATAAGTATATTGGGAGACTGGATGGGTTCCCATGAATTAAGTATAGACTTAATTCTCACTAGCATGCCCGATAGTTATGCATAATTTGTGCTTAACTATAGGATGTGTAGTGCCCACTAAATAGGGCTTAGTTGAAACATACAAGAAAATGACACATGAAGGGTGTTTTGGTAATTTAAAAGTAAGAATCTAAAATATATGTATAGATAAATTAGTTTTGGAAACATATGATAGGTGTATTGAGGATATATACGAGGTATATGTGACATGATAAAGAGTATAAGAATTTGATTTAAGATGATACAATTGAGTTAATAAATGAAGGAAAGGCAAATGTAAGGTATATATGAGGTATATGTAAGGTATATTGGTCAATTTTGGCTTTGATTTGAAGAGAGGGATGAAAGAAGAGAAGAATATGGGAAAAAACATGATTCACGCTTGTGAACAAAGTATTCATGGCTATGAATATCATGGTCAAAGAAAAGCATTGATTATTTTTACTGTAGACATTCTTAAACATGAAGGTTTTGTTAATGACTATGAAAGTTTTGTTCATTACTATGAAGACTTTGTTCATGATAACACAATGTGTGGTATAAAAGCTTTTTACATGATCTTATCATTATTTTTCACCATTTTATCAGCTCTCAAACCTTAAGGACCATCCATACACACCCAATAATGATATGTGAGTGTTTCTCCATGAGTTTTTGAGTGATCAAATACCAAAACCAAGAGAGAAACCAAAATCAAAGTGAGATTTGAGAGATTTACTAAGGAAGAAGATGAAGTTTGAGAAAGAAAGTATGGAGGTTGAGGGAGCTCAGGTCTTCCACCAAATTAACCTTGTTCTCTTCATTGTTTGGGTAAGATTTCATGTTTTACCTCCTCTTTTAACAAGTTTGTGGTTGATTGATCTGATTTACCCGAATTGGGTAGAAACCCCTTTGTAAATTGGTAAGTTTGATATGGAGCTTAGAGTATTATTTAGGGAAAAACACTTTTTTAGGCTAGACTGAGTTGATTTGCATGTTATTAGATGGATTTAAGTAAGAAAGAACTTAGTTTGATGATCTTTGGGTTAGGGTTTGGAGTATGTGGCTTTATGTAGCCATAAATATTGATGTATGGTTTGAATTATAGAGAAATAGTTGTGATTAGGTTCAGGTGATGCCTTTAGAAGGTGGAATTAACCACCAAGGATGTTAGGCAAGCTTAAAGCTTGGATTTTGAGTTGGCTCTGTAAGAGATAAGTACACATGTGCATTTTAATTTACTTAAATGAAATGATAATCATAATGTTGAATGACATGAAAATGGGATATATGGCATGCTAATAGAAATAGTTGATAACTAAGAGGAAAATGGAAATATGTAGTAGATTAGTTAAGTCAAATAGCTATATATGATATATAGAGGAATATAATTGAGGTTAAGGTTGATTAAATAGTGTGGTAACGGTATGAAAAGTAAGGTTAATGAATAATTAACAATATTGATTAAGGCTAACGAAAGATGAATACGTTAAACATGATTAATAAGAATAGAGTTATATGAAAATTATATAAGAAACTTGAACTTGTATAAGATATGTTAATTAAATAAATGATAAAAATATGGCCTAGTCTAGGCATGAAAGTTTTCAATGGCAAGGCATGTAGAATAAAATAAAGGAAACACTGAACTTGAGATCTCTAATATGACCAAGAGAAGTTAGTAATGATACTTATGTATGTATATTGTAGGGCTACTAACCAAATTGTTTATAAGTTAGGCTTAATGCCCATATTAAGTATTGTTAGTTGGTAATGAACCAGCTCTATAAAAGTACTTAAAGTGTATGGAGAATAGTACAAAGAGGTATGTCTCTTACTTGAAAACTTGTAAATGATGAGATGTGTGCATAAATGGTGTTAAACATGCTTGTTTGATAAAATAAGGTAATGTTATGAATTATGAAAGTATGAAATGACATATTCAAATGTTAGGGTGGTTAATTTGGGAATATGAATGTGTATAAAATGTTAAATGAGCATGAAAATGGCATATGTGCTTAAAAGTATGAAATGTATTCATGCTTGAGTTATTGAGCTTAGTTGTTAACCCATTATGTAAACTTAAATATGATTGTGTCAAATGCCCATGAATGATTGTTTTATGTGTTTAGGAAGTGTCTAGAATTGGAATTTTGGTGAAATTTGATTATTGGAACAAGTTAGACCCTTTCATAACCAGCGTCACAATAAAGATGAAAACTATCATGACCATGAACATGGGTACAATGTCCTTCACGACCAACCCAAATGTTCATGGCCGTGAAGACATTATTTATAGCAAAAGCAAACTATGTTCAAATGATGTTTGAGCGGGTTTGAAACATACCAAACATGCTTAAATGTTAGAGAATGACGTTATATCACGTGAAAATATGTTTATGAACCTAATTATGATATGTGAACATGAATATGTTATATGTAATATGATGGAACATTAAGTGATGTTATGACTTTGAAATGGTGATTGATTCGTTATACAAAAGTAAAGTGAAAATTGAGTAAGGCAAATAAATATATGATGAAAAAAAATGATTAATGAGGTCAAATGCCTATTTCTCTACCTGAGGACTACTTTAGGGTAAATGGTGCACCATTAAGGGGATAAGTGATACATATCGACAAGCCTATGAGTGAGGATAGGGAGAATGGAGCTTGGTAAGCATCTATGTTCCTGGTACTTATAGATTTTTACTCAGTCAAGATATTTCAAGCTTGGTAAGCCTTATTGACTTGAGATTCAGGTGAGTAAGATGACTAGCTCGAACGAGTGTGCCTACTTCACATCCCGTATCCGACAAGTCCGGGAATGATGCTTGGGCTATTTATCTAAATAAAAAGATGGAACATGATATGCATTGAATAACGATTTATGAATAAGATATGTGAATAATTGATAAGAACAACCAGTATACACTCCAGCCTTCGATAGGTCAATAGGTGGATTGATAATTGAGATAGAATAGAACCGTCGAGCGGTCTAAATATGACATATCTATACTGGGATCCAGTTATATAAGATTACGAAATATTTGAATATTTACAGAAAGAAAATACATGTAATCTCTGATGTGGATATTAAACATATGCTTTGACATTGTTATGATTATATGATTTGAAATTGATGGTGTTACCAAATCACATACCATAAATGATATGTTAAATGTTATATTTGATACGCACATGTGTATTACTAAGCTATGAGTAACTTATCACATTTTCATATACACCCAGGTTATAGAGCAAGGATATAATTGAAGTAACAGTTGACAGTGGAGATACCACAGCCCATGTAGAGAAGAGACCGTGTAAACTCGGACTATGGACAAGGCACATTTATAGCATGTATTTAGTTATTGCATTCATTATTAGGAATGTAAGTAATCATATTGGTTATCTTGTAATCATGTAATATGATGTGAAATGAAAGAAATAATAAAGAATAGAAAAAGAGAAAAGAAAAGATATAGCTCAACTAGATATAGTTGAGATCCATGAGATGAAGGCCTTGTAGGCCTAACCTAGTATATAAAATGTGATTAAACAGGTAATCGGAACTAGTGTTAACTAGTTCAGAGCATATTTGATGAGTTAGACAAGTAAGTCTAATCTAGTATGCATCTTTAGAGAATAATAATGATTTATACAGAAAAAATTCAAATTTGGACAGGTTATAACTACCCAGTCTGTAGCATTTCCTATGTATTATGGGACATACTCAGGATATATGGGAGGGTGTTATAGGACGAATAAGATTACATCCACAATACCAAGTTTATCAATATGCTCAAGATAGTTGAGTCTTTTATCAAGAAGGAGAGTAAGGCTGTGATGTTGGTAGATTCTTATAGTTCGAAGAAAAACAACAATAAGAAGAAGTTCATAAAGTCTAAGGAAGACGTAGCTAAGAAGAAGGCCAAAGAGACTACTTCAAAACGCATTTGCTTCCATTGTAGCAAAAATCACTATTGGAAGAGGAACTGTAAAGCCTACTATTGTAAAAAGGGCCCAGCTTAGCCGCTTAGATCAGAAAAACTGTGAACTGGTCATCAAATCAGGCGGTTTTTAAACATAAACCCAGAGGGCAATTATACTGGAGT
This sequence comes from Balakata baccata, assembly GCA_949630135.1. Lineage (NCBI taxonomy): Eukaryota > Viridiplantae > Streptophyta > Magnoliopsida > Malpighiales > Euphorbiaceae > Balakata > Balakata baccata. The sequence goes on from CATIWF010034043.1 coordinate 9,851, forward strand.
AAAACCATTGAACCAGTTGAGTTAACAGTGAACCAGTCAACCAAACAAGGTTAGAACGATCTTTCTGGTTTATTTTTCTAAGCTAAATGGTAGAAACAATATCATTTAAGGAGTTCAAAAAGATGCACTTTTAATTATAAAGGCCAATGTTTTTTATTCTTCCAAACAACATCATTTTGGCTTTAACTTAAAAAGAAACATAAAAAAAATATTTTTAAAATGCATTCAATGGACCCATGGGACAACTAGCCCAAAATCTCAAGTTAGTTTAATGATGGAAAAGATTGCTCTTGTATCTTATACAAAGAGCATAGAAACTCTTCCTTTATTGCATCGGATTTGGGACATTTACTACAAACCTAATAGGGGAAAAGCTTTTGGTGGTTAAAGTGATAAATATTTTCCAATAAAGTCAAAACCATCATCACGCTATCTATATATTAATTAATTGAAAATACTTAAAAATTGATTACATCCTATCTAATGAAAAATAAAAGTAAAAGTTAAAAAATCTATATTTTGATATCTAAAAAATCAGCCACCATTGAATATTATATATATCTATGGTTAAGAATATCTAGTAAAATCTTACTATAAACAAAACCACTAGCACCTTGAGCTCAAATTCTCCTCTTCTCTATATATAGGTACTTCCTCTTTTTTTTTTTCCTTTAATATTCTCACACTAAGAATTTTATAATACATATATATATAAAATGAAGAACAAATAAAATTTTATATATTGACATATAATTAAATTATTATATACAAGGATAGATTCTCAATAGTATTATTTCCAATAGTATTTAATTGTAAATTATAATTCAAAGAATTTTAGATATTATTATAATAACTTGAATATATTATTACGTATTAAATATGTCTAGTATAAGTTATTTTTTATATTTTATTATATATGATATATGTTAAATATTATTTTTTTTTATAAAATTTCATATAGACCGGTTCAACCTTAGTTCAACTTTAAACCTTCAATCCGTTGCCCTTTTTGGGTCTTTGACCGGGCCAAATTTAACAACCTTGGCAAAGCTTATATGGAATCTTTGAAGAAGAAGGCATCAAATGCCCTATCTAATTCATGTATATTCGTTATTGAAGTTAATATTGTTTCTAGTAATAATATATGAGCATTAAATACCGAATATGACTCATACATATGTACTGATATACAGAGCTTAAGGAATAGTAGATAGTTCAAGAAGAGAAAGTCAGACTTACACATGGGTAATAGTACAAGAATTACAGCATTAGCTGTAGGAACTTATGTATTGACACTCCCTATTAGGTTTGTAATAGAATTAGACAATTGCTTCTATATTCCTACTTTAACTAAAAATATTTTTTTTTTTATATATGCTTTGAATAAAAATGGATTTAGAAGCAATTGTCTAATTCTATTACAAACTTAATAGGGAATAGTAGATAGTTCAAGAAGAGAGAGTCAGACTTACACGTGGGTAATAGTACAAGAATTACAGCATTAGCTGTAGGAACTTATGTATTGACACTCATGGATTCCTACTTTAACTAAAAATATTTTTTTTTTATATATGCTTTGAATAAAAATGGATTTACTTTAACTGTTAGTGGCAATAGTTGCCCCATAATGTTAAATGATATTCTTTATGGAACTTGAACTCTTTGCAATGGAATTTATATTATCTATATGTTTGGTTCTATCTTCAATAATAATAATTATTATTATTATAATAATAATAATAATAATAATAATAATAAAAGGATTAAAATGGATAAACCAAAACCATCTTACTTATGGCATTATCGCCTTAGCCATAGAACTGAGAGACACATGACTAGGCTGCACAAAGATGGTAGCTTAAGGTCATTTGATTATTAATCATATGACATATTCGAATATTATTTATTAGGCAAGATGCCAAAATCATAGTTTAGTGGAAATGGTGAACGTGCCACTAGGCTATTGGACCTAATACATTCATATGTATATGGCTCATTGTCTATACACGCCCGAGGTGGTTATCCCTAATTCATTACTTTTATCGATGATTATTCACGATTTGGGTATATGTATCTTATGAGATACAAGTCTAATGTATTTAAAAAGTTTATAGAATTCAGACATGAAGTAGAGAAATGACTTGACAAATGTATTAAATCACTTAGATTTGATCAAGGTGGTGAATACTTAAGGCAAGAGTTTCGGGTTTATTATAGGAATAATGGAATTTTATCCTAATGGAGTCCACCCTTCATGCCACAACACAATAGTGTGGCTGAAAGGAGAAACTAAACCTAAACATGGTGGGTTGATGATGAGCTTAGCAGAACTCCCTAAATCCTTTTAGGGTTATGCACTGATGACTGTCGTTTATATATTAAATTGAGTCCCTTCTAAGACAATTAATACTACTTCATATGAGATATGGAAAGGCAAGAAGCTTATACTTTCTCATATGAAAGTATGGGGTTATCCAGCTTATGTGAAGCAAATATTAGAGTTTGCATATGCATCTCATATACGTTGCATAACGAAAATTAAAATTTTTGCAATCTCCAAGAGAAAATCAACCTACGTAATCATGACCAATTAAAACTATCTAATAGCAGAAGATTATTACCTTTCAAAACCAAGTATTCTTTCTTCAATTTTCTTCTTACCGAGTCGTAACAAACCATAATAATCCTCTAGGATCACCTTTGATGGTATCCATGTGAAGGGAGAAAACCTTTAAGGCGATGGCTTAGATTAATCTAATATGCTAGCAATGGAATTAATTCTTGAGAGAAGATGAGAGAAATTAACACTTTCCATAGAAAAGTATCTGTGCAATTCATCCTTTCACCATTCTATACCCCACTCAGTTTAAAGTGTGGACTATATGTCAACTCTCGCTAAACTGACTACGTCATACCTAGCATGGTTGAACTTGAAAAAGTTCAAGGTGCTTTAGCAGATGCAAATCAACTACCTAAACCCCGAGTCTATTATTCATGAAGATGAAATAATAACTACACCTTCTGATACACAAGATCTTCGTAGATCTAGTAGGATACATTATGCTCCTGAGAGATATGGAGTTCTCATATGTAATCATAATGATATCTTGCTCATAGATGATGATGAGCCTACTAGCTATGAAGAAGTTATGAAGAGTTCAGAATATGATAAATGACTAAAGGCCATGTAATAAGAAATGGATTCCATATATGAAAACCATGTATGGACCTTGGTTGACCCACCCGAAAGGATAAAGCCTATAGGGTGCAAATGGGTCTTCAAGAAGAAGACCGACATGGAGGGTAATGTGGCTACCCATAAAGTTAGGCTAGTAGTTAAAGGTTATCGTCAAAGACAAGAAATTGACTGTTACAAGATTTTAGTCCAGTAGCTATGCTTAAATCCATTAGGATAGTCCTAGCCATTGCTACTCATTATGGTTATGAGATATGTCAAATGGATGTGAATATGACTTTCCTCAATGGAAACCTTACCAAGGATGTGTATATGACACAACCAAAGGGCTTTACATCTAAAGATGGTGAAAAGGTATGCAAACTTCAAAGATCCACTTATGGATTGAAGCTAGCTTCCAAGAGTTGGAATATCCAATTTGATAAGACAATCAAATAGTTTGGTTTCTCACAAAATTCATATGAACCTTATGCATATAAAAAAGTTAGTGGGAGTGCAGTCGTTTTCCTTATATTATATATGGATGACATATTAATTATGGGAAACGATGTCTCGGTACTTCAATCCATTAAAGTTTGGCTTTCCAAGAATTTCTTTTTGAAAGACCTTAGATATGCAACATATATTTTGGGGATAAAGATCTATAGAGATAGATCTAAAAGATTGCTTGGTCTTTCTCAATATACATACATAGACGAGAAGCTAAAAAGGTTTAGCATGGATCAGTCCAAGAAAAGATTTATTCCCATGACTCATGGGATAAGCCTTTTAAAGTCTATGTGTTTGAAGACATAAGATGAGAGGACTCGTATGAGTTTACTCCCATATGCTTAGGCTATAGGATCAATCATATACACTATAAGATATACTAGACCCGATGTATCATATGCTTTGAGTATCATAACCAGATACCAATCGAACCCTAGTGAGGGTCATTGGATGACTGTCAAGAATATCCTTAAGTATTTGAGAAGGACTAAGGATGTATTCTTAGTTTGTGATGTAAACCTTGAGCTACGCAGGTATATAGATGCCAACTTCCAAACTAATAGAGATGACTCAAAATACCAATCAGGTTACACATTCACGCTTAATGGTAGAGCAGTTTGTTGGAAGAGTTTTAAAAAGGAGATGACTACTGATTCTACAACTGAAGCAGAGTACATTGTAGCTTTCGAGGCAACCAATGAAGTAGTTTGGATAAGGAAGTTCATCATAGAGCTAGGAATGGTTCCCAGCATTTTTTATTTGATTCTGTATTATAATAAAAATGGGGCCATTGCATAAGCAAAGGAGTCATGGTCTCATCAAAGATCCAAACATGTGCTCAAACACTACCATGTGATTAGAGAAATCATAGGTAGAGGTGATGTAAAAGTAGAAAGAGTGTCCACTGATCAGAATATTGTTGATCCACTCACAAAGCCACTTCCTCGAAAGAAGTATGATTCTTATGTACTCATTTATAGTAGTAGGTATAAAGGCAATTGACTTTAGTACAAGTAAGAGTATGTTAGAGAGGTGCTCTAAAGGCAATCACCTTTAGCACTTATTGTACAAATTCATTTTATATGAATAAAAGACATTTTCATTTAATTGATGTTCATTTGCATTATGAATTGATTGAATCTTAAATCAATTAATGAGTTAGTGATATAAACATAGCATAAAGGAAATCATGATGAGATCATGATATTAAGATTCCTATTATATGCAATTATGGTTATATCTAAATTATCCCTAGTTATAGGATCAACGAGACTGGACATTGTTGATCTAGACAAACTAGCACATGTTATATTCCTTGATTGGATCAAACAGTAGATCTTATAATCTGTAGACATAAGATGTCTAGAATTAACATGTGGATGCTTGCTAAAGTAATCAAGTTCATTGGATGACCTGCCATGAGATTATCGTATGGATCCTTTATTCTATGTCAGTGATAGTCTCATCATAACAATGGTGCAAGTATCCTTAGACTCGAGGTGCTCAAGATTATCTTGGATATTGCTCATATACTTTGACTCCATTTCTTATTGCCTCGGGAGAGGTTGCTCATAAGGTGGTGATTGGGTACAACTAGAGGTATTCAAAGGTAGTTGAGTAGCCAACAAAGGATTCACCACTCTTAATAGAATGAGAGTATACCCACAACCTCTTATCGAGATCATTACTAAGGAATCTCTAGTTAAAGTGGAAATATTATGGAGATAGTCTTTAGTGCTGTAAGAGTAATGTGTCTCAGAGATAAGATCTAACATCCCTCAGACTAGATGTGACGTAGTTAAAGTAATGCCCACTAAATAGGGCTTTGTTGAAATATATAAGTAAATGACACATGAAAGGTATTTTGGTAATTTAAAAGTAAGAATTTAAAATATATGTATAGATGAATTAGTTTTGGAAACATATAAGAGGTGTATTGGGGATATATGAGTTATATGTGACATGATAAAGAGTATAAGAATTTGATTTAAGATGATACAAGTGAGTTAATAGATAAAGGAAGGGCAGATGTATGGTGTATTAGAGGTATATTAAGGTATATTTGAGGTATATATGAGGTATATTGGTCAATTTTGGCTTTGGTTTAAAGAGAGGGATGAACTAAATGAAGAAACGGAAAAATGCATGATTCATGCCTGTGAACAAAGTGTTCATGGCCATAAACATCGTGGTCAAAGATAAGCATTGACTGTTTTTATTGTAGACGTTCATGACCATTAAGGTATTGTTATAACCATAAAGGATTTGTTCATGACCATAAAAGGTCTAGTATAAAAGCTTTTTACACGATTTTATCAACTCTCAAACCCTAAGGGCCGTCCATACACACCCAAGAACCATATGTAAGTGTTTCTCCATGGATTTTAGAGTGATCAAACACCAAAACCAAGAGAGAAACTAAGATCAAACTGAGATTTAAGGGATTTAATAAGGAAGAAGATAAAGTTGGAGAGAGAAAGTATGGAGGTTGAGGAAGCTCAGATCTTCCACCAAATCAACTTTGTTCTCTTGATTCTTAGGGTAAGATTTCATGTTTCCCTTCTTTTTTTAATAAGTTTGTGGTTGATTGATGTGATTTACCTGAATTAGGTAGAATCCCATTTGTAGATGGGTATGTTTGCTTGGGGAAAAACTTTCCTTTGAGCTTGATTGAGATGTTAAACACATAGTGGATAAGGATTTAAGAAGAAAGAACACATCTTAATGGTTTTTGAGTTAGAATTGGTATATATGGCTTTATATGGTTATAGATATTGATATATAGCTTGAGTTAATGAGAAATAGTTATGATTATGTTTAGGTGATGCATTTGGAAGGTGGAATTAATCACCAAGGAGGCTAGACGATGAATGATATAAGAAGGAAAGGAATGTAAATAGAAATAATTGATATGATATGATATTGAATAATATGAAAATGCAATCTATGTCATGTAAATAGAAATACTTGATAGCTAAGATGAGAGTGAACATATATATGATAGATTAATCATGTTTATGGGCGATAAATGAGATATGAAGGAAAGAACTGAAGTTAAAGTTGATTAAATAATATGATTTTGGTATGCTACATGCACTCAAAACCATAATTAGTAAGCATATAATTGTTGACACCATTGCTAATTAGTATGGTGGATATGATAAGATATGACATAATATGTTAAGCATAAAGGTTAGCATCAACAAGGCATTTAGAATGCAATAAAGAAGTTATAAGTTTGAATATTATAAATGCCAAAAAATATAATTGGTAATAAAAGAAATTGAAGTAAAAAATGAAACTAGCGGATTACGGATCTGTTTGCAGATTGATATATAAAATATTCAATCAAATTCACAAAATGCGGTTTAAAAAAATACAAATTAATTCAATTCACTACATTTCTAAAACTACAATTTGATTGCAAGTTGATTTAAACTGTTTCAGTTTGGATGAATTTCACAATTGCTTCAAAGCTAGTTTCTATTTTATTGGTCTAAACCATTGGTTTGGATAAATTCTTTATGATTATGGTTCAATTGACCAATGAAACTTAAATTAATTAATTAAACTTAAATTGGTCAAATTGAATTGCAATTAATTAATCGATTGAACTCAAATTGAATTTAACTAATAAAATTAAATTAGAATTGATTAATTTAATTTAACTGGATTAAATTAAATTTTGGTTAGATTAAACTGAAATTCAATTGATTAATTGAAATTCATTGATTAAATTAAACTTAAAATTGAACTTAATTGAATGAAATTGGAGATAAATTGATTAAATGAACTCAAATTGATTTAGTTGAGCTTAATAAAACTTTTTGAAATTATTAATCAAATTTAATTGAATTAAATTAAGTTCAATTAATTAAATTAAACTTAAATTGAGTACATCAGATTCAATTGATTAATTAAACTTTAAGTAACTAAACTAAACTAAAGTTCAATTGATATAATTAAAATTAATTTACTGAAAAAGTTTTATCTAAGCTCGAATTGATTTAGTTGAACTTAAATAAAACCTTTTCATTTAATTAATTAAATTAGGTTCAAGTAACTAAATTAAATTTAAATTGAGTAAATTGGTTCAATTGATTAATTAAACATTAATTTATCAATCTGAACTTCAATCGATCCAATAAAAATTAATTTATTGAATTCAGTTAGATTAAATTAAAATTTAATCAATTAAACATTTCTTTAATTAGGATTCAATTAATTAAATGAACTTTAATTGATTTTAATTAAAATATGGTTCAATTTATAATATCGAATTTAATTAAATTAAATTGAAATTCAGTAATATTAAATTGGACGTCAATTAATTAATTAAATTTAAATTGATCAAAATAAATTTAAATTGAACTTGATTGAATCAAGTTGATTAATTGAACCTAAATTGATTTAGTTGAGCTTAAATTGAATGTTTTCAATTGTTTAATTAAATTTAATTAGATTAAATTAATTTTCAATTTATTAAATTGAAATTAAATTATTTAAATAAATTATCTAATAGAATATAATTAATTAACGAATCTAATCGAGGCAAATTGGAGCCAAAATAAATTAAAAGAAATAACATTTAAACTCCAAGCACAAAAATTTCTCTATGGGAATCCAATTTACATACATAAATCTAAAATATGGGTTAAATTTAAAGTAACCCTAAAAATTAGGTTGGAATTAGAAAAAAAAAAAAAATTCAATAAGAGTTTTTTATTTTTATTTTTCAAAAAATCCGAAAGTGCCCGGGCTCTTTACACAAACAATTTTTAAAACGCGGGTCATGACCCGCTTTCACATGGTTCATTCCCGCCTCTGCAACATTTGGAATCGCCAAAAGGTTCATATGAGAGATACATCAAAGTTTTTGCAGGTCCTGATGTTATGCTTCCATCTCTCTAAATCACTAGTAATTCTATCATTCTTCTCTTTAAGGTCAGTATCTTCAACCTGCGTAAGAAGATTTCAAGGAAATTCGTATCACTAATTACTTTTTCTATATTTTTCTGGATTCCAGTGCTCTAGTTGCGTAGCTGTGTTTATTCTTAATCTGGCAAAATGCTTGATTTATCCCTTTATCCCTTTTTTATTTGGTTAATTGGAATTGTTATTTAGATCTGAAAGTCGACTACTCATTTGACATCTTTGTTTTGTTCCCCATTTCTGTACGCTTGCGGATCAATTCGGTTTATCTCAATTCTCGTTTAGATTGGTTATTTTTGGTATCCTATGTGATGAATTTGGATTCCACTATTTTTTGTGCATTTTGGAAGTGATTATACAATTTATATTTATAGATCTGTTTCCTTGTTAGACTGATTAATGATGAGTGGAGATAATTTCACTAACGATGTTTCTCAAAAGCGTGCCGTTCTGGGAGATCTAACCAATCGGTCTATAAAAAGAGAGTTTTCGTCCATTTCGGAAGTTTTAGGGCTTAAATCTGGAAATGGGTATCATAAAAAAAAGGTAACTGATGCTGAGGATTTACGTTTTGCCAAGCAAGTATGTTTAGGAGTTGAAAATTTAGTCAAAGAGAAGTGCAAAACCAAAATTGGAGATGATAATGTCAACGAGAAGGGCTTATCTCTCTTGGAAGATAAGCAAGCTTCTGATTCGTCGGCTACTGATAGTGATATTGATACATCTCAGGGTAATTCTGTTTCTATTATCACACATAGACCTAATGAAAATAAAAAAACACCCAACTTGTTGGATAGCAGCGTCAAGTTTATCAAGAGAGGTACAGTAACAAAGAGTGTTGACGAAGTTGGGGATGTTTCAAGAGATAGTTGTGCATCTACTGGCTCAATGCCCCCAAACTTTTGGTCCTCCGAGAAAGATTGTGATGAGGAAGTAAGACAATCTTCTGACGTTAAGCAAAAGAATTCAGCAAGTAATGTTTGTACAAGTGTTAAAAAAGATCTCGCTGCTGGTAGATTGGCCAACAGTAAATGTGGGTCTATTGAGTGGTCAAGGTTGCCCAAATCACAGAGTTCCAGATCATTTGAGTTGGATAGGTGCAGAGCGCTACAGAATGATGGTAGTGTTAATTTCAGTACAGGTGCTGACTTACTGAAAGCTTGTTCGTGTTCTTTTTGCATGAAAGGTGATTAGAAATTCTGTTTCTACTTTCTATTACTATTTGTTAATTGTGCTATTTGTTATGGGACCTTGGACATATATGCTATCTAAATGGAATGCATTGGTTTGCAATTTCTCATTCAGCTGCCTATATTTGGTCAGACCTCCATTACCAGGACATTAAAGGGCGAATAGCTGGTAAGCTTGCCGTGAACAAGTAAATCATTACTTGCATTAACAGTACCATTTTATTTTAATTTTTTCTTTTCTCGGTTGGTATGTCAACTTTGATATACTTGTTTTTGTTTGTCAATATATTTTATATTATGTGTATTTGTCCTTCTAGCATTAAAGAAGAGTCAGAAAGAAGCAAGTATTTTGGCTAGTAAATATGCCAGGGGAAATCAGACAGAAACTCACAGCGTCACTGACTCCAACAAATCCTCAAATTTAGAATCTAACCTCACAGCTCAGTGGAAGTCTCTCTTTCATCGCATGGAGGATATATTTGTTCATGAAAGCAACCAGCTTGTGAGTGTAGTTTCTGCTTTTGTTAATTGTATTTGTCATCATTGTTAATTTCTTATTGCCTCTTATTTCAGTTCTTGTGACTGACCAAAAAATATGGTTTTCCTAATAAATTCTAATTCCTATTTCTGGTTGTAAGGATTTGTTTGAACCATTTATGTGGCAACTGCCTGATCCCTGATTTATTGTTTGAAAGACCCATCGACAGTTCTAATCAATGTTCACATTAGGTTACCTATGAATTATGAGTTTAGGTCTTCTGATGATCAGGCTAAGAATAAAACGTTACTTTATTTCTCTTACTCTGAACATAGTCTCTTACTTGACTTTGTGTTTTAACATTCTCAACCTGCTTTGCAGCAAGCCGGGTATTTGGCATTGAAAGATTTGAGAGAAAATTGCAAAATGGATTTAGAACGAACTACTGGCATGCCTTCTGACAAGTACTAGTGATAGCTAGTCCTATTATTATCGTAAGCTTTTCTTGTCACAGTAATTGTACTGAATATTTGTGCATTTACCTATGAGACCCAGCTTGTTTGGAAAATTCTAAGTTTTCCTAGTCATGCTTATATACTACCATGTACTATGTACTATCCATTGTTGCAGTTCATATCTGCATTAGCAAAATTTCGATTATGAATGGAAGTTATGGTTTTTGTCCACCTGTGTTTGATGGTTGATTCTTTTTTCAGTGAGTTTATTTGATTTGCCTATAGCTGTTTAGACAGTTATCCTAAATAAATTGCTGGGTGTAAGCTTTTCTGTTTTTTTAGATTCAAGGTTTGAACCATTGAAGAGAACCCATTTATTCTCTTTTATTTCTACTAGTTTTCATTAACGTGCTTTACACATATTTTTTGATATTGGACTCATTATTAATTATCATTTATTACCATTTTATCCATACCCAAATTACTAATTTATCTATTATTAAGAGTCATATAAAATAAAGGTAGTAAGAATTTTACAGTCATTTTGTCTATCCCTCTCCATTTCCACTTTTTATCAAACACTGGGGAGAGATTTGATAGAAACTCTTTTTCGTAATTATTCTTCCACCCAAAAAAGCGAAACGGAAAAAAAGAAAAGAAAAGAGAGAAACGCAAAATATTATAGAATATTGTGTAAAAGTAATCCAAAATGGTGTTTTGGGTTCAAGATGATCATAGACAATCGTTCTTTTATTTTTAGGGTAAAGCTGACAATTAGTATTTTACACATAAATAAATGTATCATATTGTTGTTCATATTGATTTAAAATTTTATTATTTTGTTATGTGTAATCGTGTGTGTGTGTATATATATATATATATATATTAATTTTTATAATTTATGAACAATTTTTGTGTGGAATCACATAATATTACTATCTAGTTTTTCACTAACATGTCTTGCACATAATTACTAGATATTAGACTCGTCATTAATCACCATTTGATTTTTATATAATTTTTTTTATTCTTTTATTAATTTGTTTGTTTTATATATAAAATAGAAGTAGTAAATATTTTACGGTATTGTATTAACATGCATTGTATGTAATTATTAAATATTAGATTCGTATTATAATTTATATGAAGATTACTTATTTATTCATTGTTAAAAGTTATATATAAAATATAAATAATAAGTATTTTATAGTTATTTTGTTTATTTCCAAATTACTAATTTATCAATTAGTAAAAACTATATATAAAATAAAAATAGTAAATATTTCAAAGTCATTTTGCTTGTCTTTAATCATCCACGTGCAATGTGTCTAATTTTTAATAATTAGACTCATTATTATTAAATAAATAATAATAATATTGTTCAGCAAATTAATTTTAGTTATTTTTAAATATAATGTAACTAAGTCATTTAATGATTGTTAATTATATTTGATTTTTATATTTTATATAAAAGTAAATTATATTATACTATGCATGTAAATTTTAAAAACTTAACTTATTATGTATTTGATTAAAATAAATAAATTATTGAACTATATAAAAATTATTAAGAAATTATAATTTCTAAAATAACTTATAAAAATTGTATTCAGTATTTTGAAATTTATATTATTTATTATATATATGGTTGTAACTTAGTTTAGACTTATAATTTTATAAATTCGATATATTAGTGTCAACAAAAATTATCGAACTAATTAACAAATTTAATATAGGCAAACCATTCTCTTTAAATATTATTGATCACCTCTTTATCAAAATCAAATATCAAAGGCCTAATTAGTATCTATTTACACTGTTTTTTGGCAAAATTATTAAATGAATCTTATATTAATCTGTTTTTTTTCCTATTCACATTCTTAATTATATATACCTAAGAATTAAATTTCTCTATATTTAAATTTATAGCAAAAATTTTCTAATTAAACTCCAATAGGAAGAGAACCAATATTTTGGAAACATTACCGAACATTATACCGTCCCAAATATGGGCACATTAATATCGAATTTAACATTTTTTTATATATAAAACATATTTACCTAATTATAATAGAATTTGATTTCTAATTAATAAATTATTAATACTATTGACTAATAGATTAAATTATTAAATGAAAAAATTAATCTAATTAGCTAATACAATTATGTTGGTTTTTTGGTAAATTTGTTTGTCTCCCCCATTCCCACTTTTATATAACTAGTTTTCTATTAACGTGCATTGCACGTACACTACAAGAAATTGTTGCAATAGCAACGGATAAATCGAATATAAATACAATTATGTTAGAGATGGACTAGCGAGATTTAGCGACGGATTCTGTCACCTGCTGAGTCCATCGCTATTTTTATCGCCATTAAAAGGAGGGAAATTTTAGCGATGGATTGACAACAGATTAGCGATGGATACTTTTGGCAACGGAATAGATTCCGTCGCTAATAGTTTGATTATGTTTGTCGCCAAATAGCGACAGATGGTTCCGTCGCTATTGAAATGCACCGTTTTAGTTTTTCATTTAGCGATGGCATTTATCCGTCGCTAAGTCCTAAAGCTTCTTACGACGTCGTCCTCGTTCCCCCTTCCCATTTTTCCCTAAAAAATCAGATAACCCACCATTTTAACCCTCATTTTATCTCTGTTTCGCAGCTGTTGGCTCTCTCTCTCTCACTTGCTCTCTCGCAAATTGGTGTGCCATCCTTCATGGTGTTGTTCCCCAATCAACAATCAGGTCTGCTGCATTTTTCTTCATCCTACTTCTTTGTTGATAATCACGTGTACTGCAAATTTTTTTTTTAGTGTAAAAGCATGTGGATAGCCCTTGTGTTTTGCATTCTATATCGGCTCACTTTACATCTGTATTTTCAGTTTTCTCTCTTCCTCCAATATCAACTCTAGGTTTTTTTTTAGTTTTTATTCGTGTTATCAGTTAAATTAGAGTATTGTAATTGAGATATGGAGTAGGGAATGAACCAAATTTCATGTGAAGGGTAAAAGTTATTATTATTATTATTATTATTATTATTATTATTATTATTATTATTATTATTATTATCAATGCTTTGGATTTACCTTTTATTTATTTTTATTTTTTATGATTTAAGCTCATAATTTACAAATCAACGGTTTGGATTTATGGAGGTATAATATGTAGGACAAACATGAGAAAAGACAATAGAAGATTGCACGTATTAATGGAGAAGGAATTTGTAATCTGAATTGATTTGTTTGTACAAAGAGGACTAGTATTTATACGTGAAATCTAAGACTGAAAAGGAAGAAAAATATGCTATGATACACATTCTATAATTACATCCTAGAAATCTGTCTATTTACATCCTAGATGGATTATGAATTTAGGTTGCTTAAATTTGTTGAATTTGAGGTTTGACTCGAGTTTTAGGTGCTTGATTTGGGTTCTAAATATGACAAGCACTTGCATACTTGTACCTTAATAAAGTTTTTTTGGTTCTAGAGAAAGCAAATTGGTAAGAAAATTGTGTTGGATAAGCACGAGCAAATTCTAGAGGAGCTTTGGGAAGGTATTGATTTATTTTTCAATAAGAAATTGTAAATTATTGATTGAAAGACTTTTGTATTTAGCAAGTCCTTACCATCATTAAAACCCTTTACACAAGTCATAAGATATAGTATGCTCATCTATTTTCTTTGCCCCTATATCAGTTTTATACATTATCTATATGATATAATTTATTACATCTTCATATAATTTATTATATCATAACAAGTTAAAATGGATGGCAATGGAGGTTCAAGCTCATGATGCAATTCTTAATTAGGTAGAACAAACACTATTTTAGAGGAAAATTGAACTAGAATAAACTTTGTAATTAACACTTTTAATAATTGGAAATATATTGAATATTTGCAATTACTTGAACGAGGCGAGAGTTAAATGATTAATAATAATAATAATAATAATAATAATAATATTTGATTAATTTATATTAAGAAAATATTGAACATAAGTAAATGGGGTTGTACATTTTAAATAAACAGGATGAGACTGGATCGTTAATGGATAGACAAAAAACTTATAGCTGGCTTGTTGAACCCCGATTTTATTACCGGTGTTGGCGAGTTCATTCAATTGGCCTGTAGTCATCCTAAATTGATGGATGGTGATAGAATTAGATGTCTTTATAAGAAAAGACAGTGTCAGAATCAAATGTGCCATGATGAATCAACAGTAAGATTGCATCTGTATAGGAATGGATTTGTGCCAAATTATTATGATTGGACATTACACGAGAAACAATTGCAATCAAGTGGTGGTTTGATTTAGAACGATCACAGTCATACAATATTTGACTATGCTCAATTGTCAAATCCATATCAATCAATGGTATTTGATGCAGTTGGTCCTTCATTTAATCATGTTGGTATGGAGGAAATGCCAAATTTGGAAGCATAAAAATTTTATGATATGTTGAAGGCAGCGAATGAGGACTTGTATCCTGGGTGTGAAAATCATTCGCAGTTATCACTTGTTGCTCATCTAATGCATTTAAAGTTTGAGTACCATATGTTGGAAGAAAATTTTGATGAAGTGGTGCGATTGATGAAAGAAATTACACCTAATGGTAGTTTGGTGCCAAACAATTTCTATAAAATGAAGAAGCTTGTGCAGAGTATGGGTTTACTAGTTGAAAAGATCCACTGTTGTAACAATAGGTGTATGATTTATTGGGGAGAAGATAGTTATTTGACCAATTGTAAGTTATGTGGATTTCCACGGTACAAAAGGCAACGTAGAGGAAGCAAAAAGGTTACCCCTTATAAGAAGATTTACTACTTTCGTCTGAGTTCTTGCCTTCAAAGGTTATATGCATTAAATGCAACAGCAAAAGAAATGCAGTGGCATGTTGAGCATGAAATTGAAGAAGGTGTCATGCATCATCATAAGATTCTTTTGCATGAATTCATTTTAATGACACATATCCAGAATTTGGTGTTGAAAGTAGAAACGTCAGGTAAGGCCTCTATACGAATGGGTTTCAACCATTTGGTCAATCTGGGCAGTAGTATTCTTCATGGCTAGTTATACTAACTCTATACAATATTCCACCATGGTTATGCATGAAAGATGCTTATATGTTCTTAATAGTGTTAATACCGAGTCCAAAAAAGCCGAAAGATAAGCTAGATATGTATTTATAGCCATTGATTGCGGAATTGAGGCAATTATGGGATGAAGGTGTGAACACTTATGATATATCATCGAAATAGAACTTTCAGATGCATACAGCTTTGATGTGGACGATTAGTGATTTCCTAGCATATGTAATGTTGTCAGGTTGGAGTACATCAGGAAGGTTAGCTTGTCCATATTGCATGGATTTGATAGATGCTTTCACCTTGAAAGAGAGCAAAAAACAGTCATGGTTTGATAATCATTCAAAGTTTTTGCCTTAAAATCATCAGTTTTGCAGAAATAAAACTGCATTCAGGAAGAATAAAATAGTTACAGCAGAAGCTCCCCCAATACAGACTGGGTTTGACATTTTAGAAGAGATCAACCATTTGGGGTTGAAAAAGGTTACTGATTCAGGCGCTAATGAAACTAATGGTCCAATATGCAAGACATGCGGATGGAGAAAAGAAGCATATTTTGGGATTTTCCCTATTAGAGTACAAATCTTATAAGGCATACCTTAGATGTTACGCATACAGAAAAAATGTGTTTGATAACATATTTAATATAGTGATGGAAGTTACTGGGAAAACAAAAGATACGGTCAAATCAAGATAGGAGTTAAATGATTATTGCAGGTGCCATGAATTGGAAAAAGATCCAATAATTGGGAGATATCCAAAATCATGTTACAACTTGGATAAACCGTCTAAAGTAGCATTATGTGATTGGTTGAAGAATCTTAGATTTCCTGATGGTTATGCATTAAATATGGGAAGATGCGTTGACATGCAAAAAATGAAGTTATTTAGTATGAAAAGTCATGACTGTAATGTCTTCATGCAGAGATTACTCCCCATTGCTTTTTGTGAATTATTGCCAGGAAATGTGTGGAAAGCATTAACTGAAATGAGTCTTTTCTTTAAGCATCTCATATCCACAGTTATAATGAATGAAGATATGGCCCGACTTGAGGAAAAGATACCTATTATCATTTGTAAGTTGGAGCATATATTTCCTCTAAGCTTCTTTGACTCTAAGGAACATCTCCTAGTACACTTACCTTATAAAGCGATGATTGATGGTTCAGTGCAATATCGTTGGATGTATCCTTTTAACAGATACCTTTGCCGATTGAAGAATAATATGCAGAACAAAGCAAGGGTTGATGGTTCAATTTGTAATGCCTATTTAGTTCGCGAAACATCATTGTTTTGTTTTCATTACTTTGAAGATCATGTTACTACAAGGCATCGCAGAGTGTCACACAATGATGAAGGTATTGGTAATAAAAATGTTAATTATGAAGGAATTCTATCAATATTCACAGAACCAGGCCAACCATTTGGAAAGGGAAAACCACGATGGATGACACAAGAGGAATATGTTGCTGCCCAAACCAATATTTTGTTAAATTGTAATGAAGTACAACCTTTCATAAGCGTTAATGCTTCATATATAAGTGACTGATTATAATTTTTTTTTGTGAATCTAGGATATATATTGAACATTTGCAATTGCTTGAACCGAATATCTCAAGGACAAACATTGATGAGAAACTTGAAACTGAGTTCTCACACTAGTTCAACAATTATGTAAGTGTGTTGAACTTACATTTGTTTCATTAAATTAAACTTGTTTCATGAAATTAACTTTGTTTTGAAATAGGCATATAATCCCATGAAAACATTCATAATCAATTCCTGAAAGACTTAGCAAAAGGTATGTTGCCTAAAATCACATTGTCCCGTGGTTACTTTGTAAATGGCTTTGAATTTGACATTGAAAGCGACGGGTCTGACAAATCAACAATGAATAATGGCGTTTGCATCAAAGGATTGAACTATAGTGAATATGAAAGTGATTATTATGGGAAGTTGATTGAAGTTATGGAGGTGGGGTATCCTGCTTTACCAATAAAACGAACGGTATTGTTCAAGTGTGAATGGTTTGATCCTACGCCCAATTTGGGAACAAAAGTTCATCCATAATACAAGTTGGTCGAGGTCAATCAAAGACGTTGATTCAATAGGTATGAGCCATTTGTTCTTGCAGTTCAGGCATGCCAGGTGTATTACTGTCAATATCCCAGTCTTAAATGTGACAAAGCTGATTGGCTTGCTGTTTGCAAAATAAAAGCACGAGTTGAATATGACATACCTGATGCAATAACATCTAATGCAATTACTCGTACAACACCGACTTTTCAAGAAGAATGCAATAAGGATCATTATATAGTAGTGGAAGGTGATGATGAATCACATAATTTAATCAATCCAAATGGTGGGCACATAGAACTAATAGATGATAATGATCATGAAGAAGAACTAGAAGAAGAAATAGAATCAGATGATGATGATGATGATGATGATGACACTGATGAGGAGGAAGTGGAACTAGATGACACTGATAGTGAATAGTTGGCATTATGTAAACAAATTTGATATACTTGTTGGTTCTTAGTTGAATTAGTTTTAAATATATTGAACTGTATTTGCATTGAACTATATGCATTGCCATTTTGTTAATGTGTAAACTAAATTGTATTGCACTATTGCATAACAATGGTATGTGTTATTGTGTTGTATTTCGCTTTGCAAATTTATATAGATGGCTACAGGTGAGAGTAGAGACAGTTCATCATGAGGTGGGCGTTCGGGAGGCAGAATACTAGTTGGATCGAAAGGCTATAGATCATGACCACTACACCACCATCCCTATCACCGTCACCGTCATCGCCACCACCACCGCCTAATTCACCTCCTATAAGTCCAGTAATTTCTTCATATGCCTATACAGGATCATTAGCAGCACCTATGAATTTGACTACAGATTATGGTCCCTATCGCCTAGATTATGATCCAACAAGGTACATTTCATCAAATTGTTATAGCATATTTGGGCTTTATTTCAATTTTTAATATATTGTATGGTTTCTTATTAATTGTAGTGGCCAGTTTATTCAGTCACACGCTGCTTCATCCACTATGAGCAAGAGTTTTTTTGCTTAATTTTCATGAAAATGGACATGATTGGAAAAGTGTGCCTAATGACATTATTGCTTTCTATTGGGAGGAATTCAAGGTTTACAAATATTAACTATTATCATATATATATATATATATATATATGTCTATTGTTAGGTTTGATGAGTTGATTGTTATGATATATAAAAACTATTTGGTGTATTGTGTTGTTATTTCTGAATAGGATGTTTTGGAGACCTCTTATAGGGTCTAGATCTTCATTTTTCATGTAACACCCTCTTATATAATTAAGATTAACTCAACTATATAAGCAAGTGTTATAAACTTTCCGTTATTGGAAACTTGTGAAAATTAAAACTTTTTTTTTTCCTTATATTATTATCTCTTAACATCCTTTCATATAGATATTTTCCATGTTACCATATTAACATATTAGTCCATATCTTATATCATGCATAAAACTATCATTTATCCAATAAAATAAATCCAGTTTGGGCTAAACTAGCCCGTTGTTTACAGAATTGTATCATATATAAATACATGTTCTTTAATCTAATAAACATGTACAAAACCAACTACCCATATCTCATATGACACATGACAAAAACAAAAATATCATGATATCACCGACCCTAAAGGTCTGCACTATGGTCTCTGATGGACTTTCTTCTCTTCAGTTAACTTTCTCTATCGACCGGCTCCAAACTTCCGTGCAGGAACACCCACACATTAAGCAGTCTAATGCTTAGTGGTACATGTATGCATATAATTTCGTGCAACTATGGGATGACATATCACATGTATACTTATGCTCATGTCAAAATAATGTTCAACATGTATAAAATATACATTTAAAATGCTACAAGCATATATATATATATATATTATTTTTTTCTGTCCAAAATCATGTAATAATTTAATAACATAGATAGCATATTTATCTTATATCATCAAATTATATACATATATCAATAAAAAGATAATCAATGTGAATATGCCGATCATATTAACAATTAACCATAAATTATTCACAATCAGTTGAACCTAGAGACATTATACATTCTTATATCACATATTATAAAATATTTAATAATCATGTAACAAGTAGTCATTTTTATTTATTCAATTTATTTAATTAGCCAATAGCCTATTGACTCAAAAACTGGACTAACTGGATAACGGGTTGTGAATAGGAGCGCTCTCCGAGCTTAAACCATCCTATTCACCTATCTGTGTATTTCTGTTATTATGCTCGTCACAAGCTTGAGTTAAGGGCGCTCTCCGAGCTTAAGCCACCTTGACTTAATAACATGATTAAGTTGCTAGCATAATAGATAAGAGCGCTCTCCGACCTTGCCCAATAAGAATTATATAGAAATTTCCTACGGTACCGTAAAAAACCCTCAATGATATGTCATCTATCCTAAGTCTCGTCCTTGTAAAGAGGAATGAGCAATTATACATATTCATAATTTATTTCAACACAATAGGTTATAATTTTATCTCATTCCATATTTGCATATCATATGACATAATTTACCTTACTAGGGCTAACCAACCTCATATAAATACATAATTATATGCAAAGAAAGAAAATTCCAACAATTTAATATATATATATATATATATATATGTCACACAATATTTAAAAGACCAAATTCCTAATATTTCTTTCCAATTAGATTTCTGCCATAATATTGGAATGTATTTATCACCCATTTAAAGACTGAATTATATCTTATGGTCTTCTAAAAAGTTTTAGATTAATGTCTTTACTTTTATATGCAGTAAGAATCACATAAATCCGAATTTTATAGCATAAGTTATAGTTCAAAAATCACAAGTTGTTCACTAAAAATTTGCCTCGGATATTATGGATAGCTCTATGTCCGACTTTTGTAGCCCATTTTTGGCCTATTTACAAATGGAATTCAAATCTATGTTCTTCACAAAAATTTTAGTCCTATGTGTATAGTTTCATTTCCAATTAGTTTCATGCAAATTTGAGTTATATAACATGAGTTATGGTTAAAGGAATCAAAGTTGTTCCACATAATTCCAGCAACATCACAAAATATCATAGTTTACCAAAAATTAGATCAAATTCATAGACATCTCCAATAGTCATAAATCATCATAATTATCATTTTCAACATCAATATCATGCCAATCATCATCTCAAGACATAACAACCACCATTTCAAAAATGCAAATGGTATGAGTTTAAGAATAAACATGCATATATGTATTAACCTCAAATGGAGCCTCAAAAATCTTAAGCCCTCAAGCTTGCTTTTCCCTTTGGGGGTTACCACCACCCTCTATATCACCCAACAAGACATCAACATGGCGCTTTTAGGCCAAAGAACAAACATATGTAACATAACTCTACTCTTTAAACATAAACTCAACTTTAACTATCAAACTATCTCTTTTAATTCAAAATCCATGTCAAGTTTCTTCTTTACCTAATCTAGATTCTAAAAGAAAGAGTTTTAACTCTTCAAAATCATAGCTTGACTAAAGAACTAATCCATATAAAATAGATCTCCACCAAGCACAAAAATAGTAGAGAACAAGAGAAAAGAAGAAGACAAGATGATTTTTAGCTTTACTTGCTTCTTCTTTTACCAAAGACAATGTGGATTTGGCTGTTTAGCTTATTCCTTTCTTCCTTCTCCAAGAAAATGACTTCTTTAGCTCCAACAACTTCCTCATTCTTCTTTTCTAAAGGGTTTTGAGCTATATAAGTGATTTTTCCTTTAGTTTTTGGTAATTTTTACTTTCTTTAAGTGAACGAAGGTGGAAAAATAGAGGGGTTAAGAGGGAGCACGAATTTGGGTGGAAAAGTTAAGGTTTGGGGCTGATGTTAATGAGGAAGAAGAAGGGTTTTTATACTTTAGTAAAGATGTCACTTTGGTTCCTCCTTATTTTTGCCAAATACCTACTTAAATTCTTGGTTTTTACTTTTTTTTTATAACTTTTCTCAACTTTATATCTTTTAATTAAATCACGCACAACAAAAATAAAATCTTTTATTAATCTTTGAACTCCAATTTTAGACTCTAATAATATTAATTGCAGCAATTAAACATATTAATTATTCGGACCTAAATTACGGGTATTACATTTCAGCTGAAATTCTGCCGGATTTTCATTAAGAAATTAACTAAGTTTTTTTTAAACTACAAAAAGCGTGGCACTGGGATCCTCATCTAGATCGAGTGATTTATGAAAGATGGTACACCCAGGCTAGCACGTGATATGGAGACAAATTATGCAAGTAGAGGCAGAAGGATCACAGACAAAATAGAGTTAGAGAGGATGTTTGGAATAGTTGGATGACCTATTGGTCCATAGAGCATTTTATGAGGAAGAGTTCTATTTCATTTAGGAATCGGTGCTGTGAAACTGGGGGTGAGGGATCAGGTAAGTCACTCCATACAGTGGTATCAATTTCCATGGTTGAGCGAGCCAAGAAGATAGTAATCTAACTTCTAACTATAACTTTTTTTTATATGAATGTTAATATATATTAGCATGTTATCTATTATATGTGCTATAATTTATAAAAATTATTTCAGGAGCATGAGTTAGGTAGGGAGCTCGACTCTGTTGAGTTGTTTAAGGCCACACACACTAGACAAATACCTGAAGGCCGTCAGTACATTGATACGCGATCTCAATATATTGCTGTAAGACTCAAACTGCAAAATTTTTTTATATGTTCTCTTGTTGTCCTCAAATGAACTTATTTTTTTATATTATTATTTCCTAATAATAACAAGATCGCTACCATTCCCTTTTAGAATCTACTTCCCAACCAGCTGAGGGATCTACAGAGGCAGCTGAGCCAGACACCACTGAGTTATTCCTACAGGCGGAGAGAAAAAGCGCAGAATATATGGTATAGATTCTAAGGCACCAACTTTCTTTAGTCATGCCTCATCCTGCAGTTCCATAGCCAGGTCCCAGGTTTTTGACACCCCTAGTCCTATCAAGACACGAGTTATGGAGAATATGCAGCATCATATGTGGTCGATGTTGGAGGAGGTGAGGGTGGTCCTCTGCACAGAGGTCCAACATCTTATCAGAGAGGTTCTTACAGAGTTTCTAAGTCAAGATACATCTTCCTCTGGTATAGCACAACAACAACAGTAGGACCAGCATCATCAGGACCGCAATTAGTATTTTGTTCTATTTTTTCCTTTAAATGTTCAAATTTCTCGACTTGAATAATACTTTATATTTATTATGGATTTGAATTTCAGTTTCAATTTATTACATTAAATTTCAAATTTTAAAAGTTTTATTTTTTATTTAAAATGTGAAATATTTAATATTTAAAATATGAAATAAAATTTAATAAAACAATTAATTTGATATTAGCGGCGGATTAGCATACCAAGTTTTGAAAATAATAAAAAAATTAAAAATAACTCAACTACGGAATTAGCAACGGATAAAATCGGTCGCTAAATTATGCGAGAGATTTAGACACCTATATTTGGCCACCGAAATGTTTGTCGCTACATCAGTTGCTATGTTTAGCAACGGATTAAGTCCCTCGCTATTGTTTTTGCAAGGAGCATTTTAGTGATGGCCATTATCCGTCGCTCCGTCACTAAATGCAGTTGGCGACAGAGCTTTTATCTTTTAGCAACAAATTTGTCCGTTGTTAATCAGTCATTTTCTTGTAATGGTATTAATATATATTGGACTTATCATTAATTATTATTTATGGTCATTTTACCCCTTTCCAAATTATTAATTAATCTATTATTAAGAGTTATATATAAAATAGATATAGTAAATACTTTACGATCATTTTATTTGTCTCATTTATTCCTGCTTTTTTCAAAGCCTAGAGAGAGAGATTTGATAAAAACCCCTATTCACAATTATTCTTCCACCCAAAAGAGTGAAAAAAAAAAGAAAAAAAAAGAGAGAAATGCTTGGAACCTCGATGTACTTGGGTTATTTCGCTCCTCTACTTTTAAAGACTCATTTCTCTTTATAGTCAAGCAATTCCGATCGTATATCATTGACACTGTCACATCCAATAGATAAAAATAATTTATATTTTATCCACCATCAAACTCAGGATCTAACAACACTTTTAGATCATGATAATTTATTTAAATAATTAATTATAAAGTAAAAGGACATATTAGTATAATTAATATGATAAAAAGTAGAGAATAAATTGCATAATTTTTAAAAATTAGGGGGGTAGTAGTATAATATAAAAATTACCAATTTGTCTATTATTAAAAATTATATATAAAATAGAAGTAGTAAATATTTTACGGTCATTTTGTTTGTGCTTCCCTATTTTCAATCATCTATATGCGATGCACGTAATTTTTAATAATTGGATTTATTATTAAATAATAATAATAATAATAATAATAATATTGTCCAACAAATTAATTTTAGTTACTTTTAATTATTATGTAATTAAGTCACATTTATTTTAAATACTAAGATTGTTAATTATAATTTATTCTTATATTATATTATACTATGCACGTAAATTTTAAAAATTTAACTAGTTAAGTATATAATTAAAATAAATTAATTATTGAACTATATACAATTATTAAGAAATTATAACTTTTCAAATAACTTATAAGAATTGTACTCAGTATACATTACGTGCATGATTATAATTTAGTTTAGATTTATTATTATATAAATTTAATATGTCTATAAAACCATTATTATGGTGCTTTTAAATTACTTTTTCTTTCTTTTTAATATTAGTTATCTATTTTTTATATATAAAATATAGTTATCTAATCCTAAAATTCTTTGCCTTAATATTATATTTTATTATTTATTATATTTTCTTTAATTATTAATATTATTTAAAATTTAAAATTGATTTTATATTATTTATAATATTATTGCCCGAGAGAGATATTGACTGGTGAAAAAACTAGCGAACCGGCTGATTGGATCGTAAACCGGTCAATCCGGCTGATTTTATCTAGTCTGGCCGGTTTAAAAACCCATGGAAAAGTGCTAAAAATGGCTCATTTAGGAATTGAACTTGGGTTGTGAGGAAAATTTGACAAACATTAACCATTAAACCACTTATCTCTTAGTGTATTAAGTTCAAAGTATATAAATATATATTAACTACTATATTTCAATTGTTATTAATATATATTTATATTAAAAATATTTATTTAATTATTTCAATTTTATATTAGTAATATGTTTTTTAAAAATTTAGTATAAGTTATTTTTATTAATAAAAAATTAATTAAATTTAAATGAATTATATATATAAAATAACTGTATTTTTTGCTAAAAAGTTTTGATATATATATTATTTAAGAGTCCTATATATTTGATAAAGTTGAATTCAAATATTTATATTTTTTATATTAATATACAACATTATAAAATTTTATATGTAAATTATTTTAAATCATTTTGATTGCTATTAAAAGTATTAATTTTTTAATTGACAAAATTGATACTCTAATAGAATATTTAAAAATTATTTCCTATTTTATATTTAAAATTAAAAAAAAATATGGTTATATATTAATTTTAATTGACTAATATTATCCAAAAAACTTATATAACTAGTTGAAATTGATGGTTTGTATTTTCATTATTAATATATATTATAATAAAATTTTATATAAATTATATTTTAAATTATTTTAATTGATAAATGAATGGATATTTTAATATAAT
>CATIWF010034049.1:0-21068 GCA_949630135.1 Balakata baccata
TCTTGAAATGAATGTAGAGCATTCAATGCTCCTTTATGCGGACATTCAGCAACTCGATGAGGTCCTTTGCAAAGAAAGCAAGAGATGGGCCTTAAGCCCCCACTTTGTGATCTAGCCCCCTCGAATTTTTCTTTGCTATTGGACTTGTTTTCAGAAGTCAAACCCCAATTTTGCCTCTTGCTTCCTCCCAGAAATTGATTGGTCCGTTCCCCTCCCCTAACAGAGGTCTTACTCCATTTGTTCGGAGGGTTGTCTGCACTTGGGGCAAATGTGAATTTTCTCTTAGAGTTATTTCCTGATAAGTCATCAAGGTTTTCGGCAAATGTGAATTTATACCTTTATAATTTCTTGATTTTTCTTCAACTTCTTACCTTATTAGGTTGTAGCAAACCACAACAATCCAATCTTGGATTGTCTCTAACAATATCCATACGAAGAAGAAAGAATGAAACTACTAGGGAGATGACTTGAACATACCTCAAAGTGATAGCAATGAAAATGTTCCTTTGAGAGAAAAAATTAAACTCTTTAATTTTTCTTGTTGTCTCCAAAAATTTTTCTCTGTCTATTTTCTATCTTTTGGGATTTTTTAGATTCAAAAGAAAATCAGAAAAATAGATCCAAATTGAAGAGAGGAGAAAATGAGAAGTTATGAATAGTAATTAGGTTTAATGGCCATTTAGGCCACTTAAATGGAAAATGCGGGTAGCTGTGCACGCTAACTGGCCTGTCTAGCAGGCCTACCAGGCCAATAAGCCCGCACGGGCCTGTCAACCTCCCTGATCAATTTTTTCCCGTGATCTTATCGTAAATCAACTCAAAATAATTCTCTCATATTTTGAATCTCATCCAAAGCCATTTTACTCATTCTTTACATCTCCAAAGCATGTGACCCATTAGGTTTCCGATTATGTTGGCCACTTAAATCATCAAATAATTTAAGTAAATCATGAGCGGTATCTAGTAACACATCATAATCCCCAATTGACCGGAAAGTCAATAGTTTGACTACGAACCTTTCCATAGACAATGATATGTGCAATTCGTCCTTTCACCATTCTATACCCTACTCAGTTCAGAGCATGGACTATGTGTGAGCTTCCGCTAGACTGACTACTTCACACCTAGCCCAAGTAATGTTAGATCTTGTCCTTGGGACTCATTACTCTATTAGACATGTCATTGAAGACCATCTTCAGGACATTTCCACTTTTGCCAGAGATTCCCGAGTAATGATCCCGACAAGAGGCTGTGGGTATACTCTCCCTCTATCAGGAGCGGTGAATCCTCTATTGGCTACCCAATTACCTTCAAATACCTCAAGTTGTACCCAATCACCACCCTTTGAGTGACCTTTATAAGGCAATAAGGAATGGAGTCAAAGCACAGAATCAATATCTAAGATATCCTTGAGTACCTCAAGTCTAAGGATACATGCACCATTGCTATGATGAGATTATCATTGACATTTGAATAGATAATCCATATGATTGTCTCATAGTAGGTCATCTAATGTACTTGACTATTCTTAGCAAGCATCTACATGTTAACATTGAACATCTCATGCTCACAGCTTATGAGATCTACTGCTTGATCTAATCAAGAAATATAGCATGTGCTAGTCTATCCGGATCAATAATGTCCCCTCTTGTTAATCCTATGACTAGGGATAATTTAGATACTAACATAATTACACATGATATGAACCTTATTATCATGATCCCATCAT
Source organism: Balakata baccata (assembly GCA_949630135.1). Classification (NCBI taxonomy): domain Eukaryota; kingdom Viridiplantae; phylum Streptophyta; class Magnoliopsida; order Malpighiales; family Euphorbiaceae; genus Balakata; species Balakata baccata. The sequence goes on from CATIWF010034049.1 coordinate 1,730, forward strand.
GATTTCCTTCATGCTATGTTTCATATCATGGACTTTCATTAATCAATTTAAGATCTATATCAATTCATGTACAAATGAATACAAATATAATGAAAGAATGTCTTTATGAATTTATTATAATTAAGATAATAAAAATAATAAAATATAATCAATTATAAATAAAAATTTAAATAAATGTACATATGCAATTTATAAATAAAATCAATTAATTTAATATAATTCATACTTAATATAATAAATAACATTTTTAACAATTAAAATATATTATATATTCTTTAACATTTAAAAATAAAAAAATTACCAATTTAACTATTATTTATAATATTTTTATATTTATAATTATAAATAATTTCTGAATAAAAAATTAATTTTGAGGAAATAAATATTTTATAAAAAAATTATAAGGTAATATAGTCGAATAGAAAATAAAATTAAATCAGCTACCAACGGATGAGAGACAACTCCAACATAAAGCTTTTTTAAAGGGAAAATGACAAAAAAAAAAAACACCTAAACTTTACAAGATACCACAATTATATTCAATCCTAAAAAAATTTTATTTAAATTATATAAACTTTCATTTTTGAAACAAATATAGTTCCGGTAAAACGAAACCAATCTCATAACCTAACTGACGTTTGCGTGGATTGACCGAATGAAGTAGTTGGCCACATACGTGAATTAAATATAATGACTGAATTAAATATATTTAATTTTAATTGGATAATAAAACAAGAGCGTTTATTGTTTAATCCAATTATTTAATTCAGTCAACAATTTGATCTACATCAGCAACAACTATTGGATTTAGGTCAATTCACATAAGCGTCAATTAGGTTCGGAGACTAGTTTCGTGCTATCGAAACTATATTTGTTTCAAATTTGAAAGTTCGCATAATTGAAATAAAGTTTTATTGTTTAATTGTTTTAGTCGAAAAAAAAGATTTTTTTAGAATTTGATATAATTGTGAAATTCAACAAAGTTCAGGATTTGTTTTGTAATTTTTTCTTTTTTAAATAGCAACCGATTGTAATTAGAATCAACTATTATATGCTGATTGAGATACTTACCAACTACTCATTTATCAACTATTTGATATTAAAAAGCTATCAGCTGCTAGGATTAGCTGAACCAAACATTCTCTGTATATTATAAATAAAAAAATTCAAAATAAAATAAATACATAATAATTCACTATTTCTTCAAAGGGTAGATGTTTTATAAAATTTCAATTGGTAAAAAGTATAAAAAAGAGTACATCAAATTGAAAAAAAATTAGGTATTTAACTATAAGAAGAGAGAGAGAGATAAAAGAATAAATACATAAAATTAAAAATGGAACAAATAGTGGGACATAGGCCCACTTTGAAATGAAAATTAGTGGGATAAATCAACCGTTATATTCTGGAACAAGTTTCTAGAGTATTATAGACCAAAAGTTCATCACACGTGTACAATGTGGTGACAATTTTATAAATAAAACAAACTTTTATAGATATCAATATACGATGTCAATTTTGTAAATATTTATTATCTATTTGTAGTTATGTTCATTAGTTTCTTGAAAAATATTCATTTAGTTATTACTAAAAGCTTCATTATAAATAAAGTAAAAGTTTATTAGTTTATTACTATATATTCATTTTGTTTTAAAACTCTACTTTCATTAGAAATGAAATAAAAGGTTCATTAGTTTATTGAAAAATATTCATTACCGATAAAATAAAGGTTCATTAGTTTATTCGTAAAAGTTCATTAATTTATTAATAAAGATTCATTTCTCATACTAATACAGGTTCATTTTTTTCTTTAATACTTAATTTAATCGATTTTTTTTTTTTGTGTGTTTTGATTTGTATGTGAATTCATTGAATTCTTTTCAAAGAAGTTCAAATTGCAACAAAAAAAAGAGAGACAAAACGCACAAAAAAATAATAAATCAAGACAAATATCACCTGAAAATATAAAAAAATACAAAATAACTGTTGATTTCATTTTAAAATAAAGTAAATATTTATCAATAAATTAATGAATCTTTTACTTTATTGCTAATAAATCTACATTTTACAATAAATGAACCTATATTAATAAATAAATTTGTATAAATTTATTTTATTTATAAAATTGTTACAATATTTTTATTATTATTATGACACGTGTGACATTCATATTATAATGTGAACCGAGGTGCATAATATAATTTGCAAAGACAGAGAAACTAGTCGCTATCAATCCTTATTAGACATTAGTCACTATCTTTCAAACATAATCTTCCTAATTATAATTATTGGCCGAACTCGACTTTCTGTTATTAGTTTATACTTTTTTCTTTCGCAATAACAATAATATTTTATTAAAGTATCTGTTCGATCGGCCTATTGACATGCAAATATATATATATATATATATAATTTTTATTGGTTGATGTGAATATAACATATACATCATTGTGTGATTATATTAGTTTATAGTTAATGTGATAGATTGAATATGTGTAAAAATAAGTGAATGCAAAGAAAATAATTACTCTCAATTTTATAGTACTACAATCTACTGAATCTCTTGATGGAAAAAAAAAAAAAGGTAAGAGAATATAGTAAAAACATTCAAAGTAAACTCAAAGCACAAAATCAAAATGAATTGTAATGTGGAGAATACATAGAAAGGATCAAAGATGAAGTTAAAAGGGGGGCCTTGGCCTCCCAATATTAAAAAAAAAAATTGATGTAATAAATGTTTTTCGAAGCTTATAATAGGAAGAATTTGATAAACTTGATATATGGGCTAAACAAACTATAACTTAGAAGGTCCTACTTAAAGTCTATAAGAAAACAAAATGTAAAATACAAAAAGTCACAATTTTATATTATAAAAAAATCAACACAAGACCTGCACACATCTACATGCAAAGTAATTAAGTTGTTAAATTGGAATAGGTAGTGGAAAATTATTTCTAGAACCGAATATGTACATCTTCAATGCCTTGGGAATGCCAGTCATAAGAATTCGGAGTAAAATTAACAGTACAAACACTTTTTGTGATTCTATTGGATATAATGGGAGAAGAAGAACGTAGAGAGAATTTTTCTCTCTATTCTCTATTGTATTCTTCATTATGTAAATAATCAATGGGGAAGAAGTTGTTTTATTCTTAAGTAACTTCCTTTATATAATTTAGTGAATATGGGTCTTTAGCTGGGTCAATCTTATATGGGCGGTCCATACCCATATAAAATACAACATCTCTCACTCGTCCATAGTAGACTTAACTCATTCCAAAATAATATCCCAATAACTCAAACTTAGATAGAGAATTATTCATACAAGCGAACGGACCGTGCGATCCAGAGCACATAAATGGTGGGAGCTCCAATACTAATATAACTATAAGCCATATTGAAAGACATCAATCCAATGATATAATTACTCTGGATACACTTATTATATCACAAAGACCTTCTCTAGTGAGACATGGTCTAGGCTTTAATGGAGCTTCAATATTATCTCTACCTAGCTCAATATTTGTTAAGGCTAGCACACCACAGACCTCATTCATTGAGGTAATTGGCTCTAAAGTTAAAGGCAAGGCACACACCAAAGCCACTACTCAAAAGAAAAGTAGTAAAAGCTCACATGATCCAAGAGGGAAACCTTAAAAGACTAACCATGCCTTTTTGTACAAAAGGCCTCCACCTAAGATTTCACACATCACACAACATTGTGCTTGCTCACATTCACATTCTTTTCATGTTGTGAAACCTAAACCCTATGCAAAGTGGTAAGAAATATTTAAGTCCAAGCAATGCCACTATTTTATGAGATTTGGGCACATAAACAAGCATTGTTTTATACGGAAGGCTTATTGGGAACCTTCTAGAGCTATCCCCCATGGACCCAAATTTGAATGGGTTCCAAAAATTGTTTGATTCTTTTATAGGTTGCCCATAAGTGGTCAAAGACACATGCTCCACAAAATGTCTTCTCTCAAGTGATCAACCCCATTAAACTCAAACTTGGCATAAAGTAAGGAGGAGCTACTTAAAGAAGAGATCATAAGAGAAGAATTGAATCTATGAAAAAGTGCCGCAAGATCATAGAATTGTCTTCATATCGATAAGCATTCTCTAAACTCATATTTTATGCTTTAAGATGATTTACTTATCTTGACATTTTTGATATGTGTTTGTGCGACCAACAATTAGTATCATTTGTTAGCAATTGATAACATTTGTTACTTTTCATATCCTGTTTATGTTTTTAAGAGTTTTTATTTTATACGATAACCTTTTGGTATCACGTTGTTTAATCTTTCAATACTCTCTTATCTTCTCTCTTTATGCCCTATGTGATTGATCTTGTGCTATACCTGCTTATATTCTTTTTGATCTTGACAAAGCAGGATAAATATAAAAAAACATAAGTAAAATGAAGAACATAAAGTGGGAGACATCTTTCGAAAATATTGAGATCTAAAAAGTGTTATTTTTTATAATAGAACATGATAATCAAAATGAATTGCCTTGAAACTTGACATAATTGCTTTTCAATATATTAATTTCTTTTTTGCATGCTCAATTTTATTATTTTGCTTAGTTTGATTGTGAAAATAAAAAAGGGAGAGATTGTTGACCTTAAGGTGATTGATCTCTATTTTGATCTTGACAATCAAATTAAATGTTACTAATGTCTTCATCTAGTGTTGTTTTGTTATTGTACAAAGTTTCAAGTCAATAGGATTTGATTTGCTTAGTGAACAAATCGGTTAAAAATTGAAGGATAGTTTCCCCCTCGGAAATGCAGTTTCCCCCTCAGGAAATGCTCAATTATAGCATTCCAAGTTTCAAGTCAAATGTTCCAAAAATATGGTTTTCCAATCGGGAAACTCTTATCCCGACCGGAAAATTTGACTTAGACTAGCCATTAAAGAACCGAAAAGGACAAATCCAAGATTGCCACATGTAAGGCTCTAACAAATATATGAATTTCCCAAATAAGGCTTTAACAAATATATGAATTTCCCGACCAGGAAACTATCTCTGTCAGACAACTTTTAGTCAATCATCTTTTGAATGTTAGAAATAATTTTAGCACCATATGTAACGGCTAATTGGAAAGTAAACATTATAAATAGACCTCCAAAAGGCCTTAAAACACAAGAGCTTAATTTTAAGTGTGCCAAAACTCTTGCAATTTTATTTCCAAACTTATTTTGTAAAAAGATTGAAGTGTTAACCTTAAACACTTGGGTATAGGTTGTAAGAGTGATCCTAGTGAGAAAACTCATGTTTGAGTTATGTGTGAGCCATTAAAACACAAGGATTTTGGGTTTGATGTAGTTGTGAGTGAGCTAGGAAAACTTTCTAGTTGTGAGTTAGCTAGGAAACTCTCTTGTAATATCAAGTTGAGATAGTAGAACTCCCAATTGCGGTTAGAGAGAGGACTAGGGTCTGTTAACACCCGAACCTCTATAAATCCTTGTATGCAATCTTGTCTTGCTCCTTTACTTTCTATGTTTTATTTGCATATTGCTCAAACACTTAAAGAAATCCATTAAGCCAAAAATTTCTATTTGCCACAAATTCAATCCCCCTTCTTGGTGCACCATCTTTCCAACACATGTGTCAACTCTCGCTAGACTGACTACGTCACACCTAGCACAAGTGATATTAGATCTTGTCCTTTAGGCTCATTACTCTACTAGACATCTCACTAAAGACTATTTTCATGACATTTTCACTCTAGCCAGATATTCTCGAGTAATGACCCAAATAAGAGGTCATAGGTATACTCTCCCTCTATTAGGAGTGGTGAATCCTTTATCGGCTACCTAATTACCTTCTAATACCTCAAGTTATACCCAATCACCATCCTATGAGCGACTTCTATGAGACAATAATGAATGGAGTCAAAAGACATAATCAGTATCCAAGATATCCTTGAGTACCTCAAGTCTAAGGATACTTGCACCATTGCTATGATGAGACTATCATTGACATTTGAATAGATAATCCATGTGACTATCTCATAGCAGGTCATCCAATATATTTGACTACTATTAGCAAGCATCCATATGTTAACTATGAACATCTCATGTTCATAACTTATGAGATCTACTACTTGATCCAATCAAGAATTATAACATGTACTAGTCTATCTGGATTAATAATGTCCTATCTCATTAATCCTATGACTAGAGATAATTTAGATACTAACATAATTACACGTGATAAGAATCTCATTATCATGATCTCATCATGATTTCTTTCCTGCTATGTTTATATCGTGGACTTCATTAATTGATTTAAGATCCAATCAATTCATAATATAAATAAACATCAATTAAATGAAAAATGCCTTTTTATTCATTCAAAATAAGTTTGTACAATAAGTGCTTAAAGGTGATTGCCTTTAGAGCACCTCTCTAACAAATAGTATAATGAAATTCTTATCTGTTTATGCCTGCAAAACTTCTACCATATAATTCTACACCAATTTTTTATCCTTCGTACATATTCTATTTAAATAACTTGGACAGAAAAAGCCAATTGCTGCAGATGATTAGTTGCAAACTCTATAAAGGTACCTATTTGTGTGAAGCACAAAACTAACATAAGTTGAAACTGCATTAGAATATATCAGTTCAATAATTACCATTTTTAACTATATATTACTATAATCACTTACAACATAAAAATTTTAATGACCAAGATATCGAGCCATTGTATGGAGAGGAGCTGAGAGGTGTCTTTTCGGCCGATAAAAACTTCATTATCTGTGCCTTGTGGATAACAAAATAACCCTTAGGGAAGAGCAATTTGAAACATGTACCCCTTATCTAGGTTTGAAATGAAGTCATGCAAGCTGAGCAGGCGGCTAGTCAAATTTGATAAAATTCTTAATTCAACCAATGGCTTCGTGGCTGATTCTTTAGTAAAACTGCTACCTTGATCAAATTGTGATTTCTTTGAAGGTTGAATTATATTTGTCTATTAATTAATAGTATATTATTACAATGTACTACAAAGTAAGTAAAACAAAGTGATAATACTATTTATTAAAGAATTAGGGAGTGAAATATAGAAGTATTAATGCATACCTTCCCATGGACGACGAGATGTCGTGGCCATTGAACAGAACTACCATGTGTCTAATCGACAGTTTGGAACTAGCTTTAGGCACAGGAAGTGGTTCTAATTCGTACTCATTAAAAGGGATATCCGCAGACACCCTTAAGTTATTTAGGGCCATAAGAATGTCGTGCAGCAATACACCTAGAATGTTTGAATGAATTGTGCCCTTCACCACTATGATTGTCTGTCCATCATGATCAATTGCAAGGTAGCACAGCCCAATTATCTATATAATCATCAAAATCCAACATTGTGTACTATTAAGTCATACATTAAGTGTAAATATGAGTGTGTGTGTGAATGAAAATTGAATTTGCATATAAGTAGAAATAAATAAAATTCATAACTTTTACCTATGTATCTCCCTACTAGAAATAATGGGTCAATAGAGTGGTAGCTGCTAGGCCTACGGATACTAGGTGAGGGACCCGCCTCTACCTCCACCTCAAGTATAAATTGAGAAGACTTGCTGGTAGTCCCATACTGCATCATCATCATGGCCTTTAATTCAGCTATCTGCTAAGCAAATTCAGCCCGCAATTGTGAACTTACTTAAGAAGCTTCTTTCTCTCTCAATGTTGCCATTTTTTCCTTTGAGATGGAGGAAGATTTTTTCTTCCTGATTTGTTTGCCAAAAAAATGGATAAATTGGTCCCACTACCTATACCATAAACAGAGCTAGAATGTTTAGGCTTCCCAAGTGCATGGGTCAATATATCATCCTACCCTTCTGTTACCCATACTCCCTGATTTACCTCCTATCGTAATGACTCCTATTAAAAATAATAAATGATCAAAACTAATCCTAGCTAAATGAAAGTGTTTGATATTTAGATTTTCTTAACAATTTATACATACCATTTTTTGTGCCACCTATCTTGTCTCTTTGATTGGAATCATATAATTTCCTTGATTTGTTTTTTTGTTCTTGCTCATACCTAGTCAAGACTCCGATCATATGATGAGGTGGCATCAGAGTGCATCGTTGCTATGGAGGAGAAAGAAGCAACGAGATCTTCAATGATTCATTCCCACCTTTTACCGGCATAGCCCTTTCGACCCAAATAATGGAGATGAACATCCTTCTCTTTTTTGGCTTTTGCCGCCACCCATTTTTGCTATTAAGAAACACAAAATATAAAGGCATCAGTATTATCAAATTGCATAAAACATAATAAAATGCGCTAATATGAATAAAACAATCAAATGAGATTAAATAAATTGTACATTTAATAATTTGAAATCATTATTAATTACTAATTTGAATAAAACACTATAACATATGCTTGAAGAAAATTTGTACCTCAAATGATTCATCTTCATGTGCTCTTTTGAATTCCTCCCAATCCTCAGCAGTTAAATAGTCATACTTTCATAATGGGATAACTACTGGGGATTATCAACCATCATTATGCATTTTCTGATGAGGTGGTATTTGAAATCTTTCCACCGCCTTCCTACATTTATCAATACTTTCTTCTTCACATCCAAAGTATCTTCCATAGTAAATGCCTCCTACAAATAAACATTTTAAAGTTATTAGTATTAGTTACATTTAAAGTCCTTATTTAGTCTCATTTACATAGTACATAATGGATGCAATGCTTAAACATAATATGTTTTCATTTAAAATTTACCTTGATATCCTCCCATATCATATCTTTAAGGCCCTTATCAACTTTGCTCCACATTGGCACCGTGATCTTAACTTTTGAACGTACCACAAGTCCAAGATAAGATTTATATGCATCTGCATTTAGTCCAAAAGGTTTTCCATCTCCATCTAATTCTATTGCCAACTTTACTTCTCTTTTCTTAAGTAATTTTTTATATTTTGCACCTCCTCTTTCCTTCTTTTTGCTTATGTGATGGTTATCGTCTACTAAAGACACAATTTCCTGCCAAATTTTTTTTATTATAATACAATTTAAATGCAATTAATTTGAATCAATTAACTCATTAATTTCATTTAAAAGAATTTCATTTGATAATCATCAATACCCACTCCATTCAGTTTATTTGCTTCAATTAACTTATCAATTTCATTTAAAAGCAATTCATATGACAATCATTAATACCTACTCAATTCAGTTTATTTGCATCAATTAACTTATCAATTTCATTTAAAAACAATTCATTTGATAATCATCAGTACACAATTCAGTTTATTTGCATCAATTAACTTATCAATTTCAGTATAAATCGTATTTGACCAAACTTGAATCAATTATAAATGTACCATAACCAAACTTGAATCAATTATTTTGGATTTTCTATTCATAAGCCTTTAGTATGATCAACACGTATGTAATTTATATCTAAAATGTCATCACCAATTGGCATAGGTAGCCCAATAAAAAACAGAGGAGTCTTATCGAACTGATCATACTCTTCCTCACATCATCAATACTAACAATGCGATTTTTATCTTGAAGAACATCTGACCACTTGTTATCACTCAAGTCGACAATATAAAATAGTTGTTTGGCTTGTGAAGCAAGTATGAAAGGATCATCTTGGTAACCCAACCTATTGGAATCGACCAAGGTGAAACCTTGCTCATCCACTTGAAACACCGCATTAGTTTTCAACCCATTTACACTTGAATAGAGGAATACTTAATTTCTTATAGTCTAGTTCCCAAATATCTTCAATTACACCATAATATGACATTATAGAATCAATTGGGCTGATGTCTTTAGCACTAGCAAATTCTCTCGATGAAGCCATCAAAGTAATTCTGCTATTTTGCATTATGCTCTTCTCATCTTGATGCTTAGTGTAAAATATATATTCGTTGATGTCATACCCATAAGAACGTACAAATAACCCAGGGCCATATTCTAACCATTTTATAGTATCAGTTATTTCGTCTGGCACTTCTGACAACTGATGCATCACACGGTCTTTAAACCATTCAACAAAAGAGCAATTGTGTTCATTTTTCAACCATATTTCACCTTTTGAAGGATTCAGATGCCTTAATATGGCCATATGGTCTTCTACGTATGGTGAACCTCAGTCAAGTGGTGCAATACAAGTAGATGTGCTTTGTCACACTTTTGTGCACTAGGCAATATGACTTTAAATCCAATCGTTCCTTGACCTCCGAGCCTTCCCTCATGTCTAGACTTAGGAATTCCAATTGGTTGAACGCATGCTAAGTAGTTATTGCAAAATTCAATACCCTCTTTAACTAAGTAACCTTTAATTATACTTCCTTTAGGTCGATAACGGTTCCTTACATACCCTTTTAAGATACCATGAATCTCTCAAATGGATACATGTATCTTAAAAAAACCAGACCACACAATTTTATCTCTCATAAGGTGAATAACCAAATGCACCATTATATCAAAAAATGAAGGCGGAAAATACATTTCAAATTGACATAGGGTAACAATAACATTAGACCGCAACTCATCCAAAGTTTCAGGATCATCCACCTTAGAACATATTGCGCTGAAGAAAAAACAAACTCATGTAATAACATTTCTGACATGATTTGGTAGTATGCCTCAGATTGCAACCTATAAGAATTGTTGCATCAAAATATGACAATCATGAGATTTCATACCTACCAACTTCAAATCTTTCATCGACACAAGACTTTTTATATTTAATGAATATTCATGTGGAACCTTAACTCCATAAAGACACTCACAGAAACTTAATTTCTCATTTCTAGACAATGTATAAGCCGGAGGAAGATATGTCTACTTTCTCTTATCCTACGTATCTAACTCTATCTGTATGCCCATTTCTACCATATCTTTTCTCACCTTTTACCATCTTTTGTTTTTCCCGGTATGTTCAATAGTGTTCCTATTACAGAATCACAAACATTTGTTTCTACATACATAACATCAATACAACGTCAAACAAGCAAATGTTCCCAATATGGAAGATCTTAGAACACGACTCTTTTCTTCCATGGACCCTTTTGAACATTTTTATTAGGTTTGCTAAATACATTTTCAATTTGCTTAGCACATTCATATACCTGATTTCCAGCTAAAGGAAATCGAGCTGCTCACATTTCTATTTGTCCATTGAAAGGCTTTTTTTTTTTCTACGGTAAAGGTGGTTAGGAGGCAGAAAGGTCTAGCGACTCATATACACATTTTTCTTGCAATGATTTAACCTTTCACTGTGTACCCAAACAAGTTACTGCAAATCGGAAAATCATTTATAGTGCAAAATATCATGGCATGTAAGGTAAACATGCTTTCAGTATAAGCATCATACACCGGCACACCTTCATTCCATAACAATTTCAAATCATCAATGAGTGGTGCAAGATAAACATCAATATCATTTCTCGGTTGTTTTGGCCTCAATATCAACATTGGTAATATTATATACTTGCACTTCATAGTCAACCAGGGAGGTATATTGTAAACTACTCAGTGTGCCATGAGGATTTATTCCATCTGTGCATAGTCCAAGCCGCAAGTTTCTCACTTCAGGACCAAATTCAGGGAATGTAGAGTCAATTATTTTTCACTATAGAGAATCTACAGGATGTCTAAGTTTGCTATCTCATTTCCTGCCTTTCGCATGCCATCTCAAGTTCTTTGCTTCTTTCGCATTTGCAAATAGACATTTGAATATTGGTATTATTAGTAAATACTATAATACTTTAGTTGGAGGCCATTTCTTAACCTCAGAAGATACTCTTCCACACTTGCAGCGCCACGTCCCACATCTAGGACACTCATGCAAGTCCTTATACTCATCTCGGTACAATACACAATCATTCGGACAAGCACATATCTTCTTATAATGCATACCCATTGGACACAACATTTTCTCAGCCTAGTAGGTTGACATGGGAAGCTCATTTCCCTCTGGAAACATCTCCTGCAATCGGGATATAAAGGCTTCTCGGCATTGAAGCACAATCTCTTAAGGTCTTCTGACTTTTTCATAAAACTTCCAGTATCAATTATCATATCGTCCAACTGATCATTGTCCACATCATTCCCTTCAACGTCAAGGTAATTTTCTCTCTGACTTTCAAAATTAGAACTTGTCCTAATCAATACACTATCACCATGCCATATCCATTGTATATAACCTCCTGTAAAACCACGCTGTATAATATGAGTTTTCACAATCTGAACATCCTAATATGTTCTCATGTTGATATAGTCAACATATGGACATGCAATCGTTAATTTTTTTCCTCATCTGATTTTCTATTGTAGTTCTAATAAATTCCTCAACTCCATTCACAAATTTAGCCGTATTTCGTCTACCATACATCCAATTTTGATCCATATCTAAAATCTAAAAAAACCACATTGCTTCTAATCACGGTAAACGTTGGTTTTTTGGGTCCTTATCGCTCCAACCTAACACATCCTTAAACATCAAATCTCACTAGTGAAAGCATATCTAGCTTCCAATCTTAAAAAAATCGGGCAGCATTTCTCCTTAGTTCTCCAAGTACACAACGTGAATAGAATGATCCATTCACATATGTACTCAGAGAATATTAGGGAAATGATACCGAGATATTTTTGGAACCAAAAACCATTTATGCATCTGCATCCTATGTGAGATTCGATGTTTAAGAACGGTCCCAAACCGGAGACTATTCAAGACTTATTCCTAATGAATAACTCTTGAATGAGTATCTAGGCTCTTTAAATATAATATTAATCAACACAAGTGAAATCAAAGCAAAATTTTACATCAATACATAATTAAATTAATTAGTATAATAAATAATTTAATTAATTTAATTAAAGTTTATCACATTTTTTATTTAAGTAAATTTTTTAATTATGTAATTATTACTTAATTATAGATGATTATGATTTATTATTTAAATTACTTTAATATAGATTAATTCTATATAAGTTTATTAATTAAATTTCATTATTGTTAATTGAATTTTATTATAGTTAGACCTTCTAATTATATAATTGAATATATAATTCATTTCATTATATTAAAGTTTAATTTAAATAAATTTTATATTAGTTTAATGTTTATTAATTTTATTATAATTATATACTTCACTATTATTGTATTGTTATTTTATTATACCATTTCATTAATTTTTTTGTAAGATTTAATTTCTTTTAAGTTAAATTTTAAAATTTTATAATTGATTATATAATTAATTTCATTAAATTAAATTTTAATTTAATTAAAATTTATAATAGTTTAATGTTTGTTCATTATAATTATATAATCCAATATCATATTATTTTTTATTATACTATTTTATTTTTTTTAAAGATTTCATTTCTTTTAAGTTAAACTTTATTATTTTATCATTGATTATGTAATTAATTTCATTAAATTAAGGTTTAATTTAATTAAAATTTATAATAGTTTAATGTTAATTTGTTAATTTTATTATAATTGTATACTTCAATATTATTATATTGTTATTTTATTATACTATGTCATTAATTTTTTTTAAGATTTAATTTCTTTTAAGTTAAACTTTATAATTTTATTATATAATTATGTTCATTAAATTAAAGTTTTAATTTATAATAGTTTAATGTTTCTTACTTTATAATTCAATATTATTATATTGTCATTTTATTATACTATTTCATTAATTTTTCTTTTAAGATTTTATTTTCCATGCATCAATAAAACGAAACACTAATACTATCAATATTACTTTCACTTAGGATTTTTATCAAACACTTTGAGAGCATTACTATATATATATAGATAACAACTCATATTTTCCATAACATATCTATGGCAAAATAATATCAATCTATAAACAACAATAATAATACTCATTTCTAAAAACATATACCTATGACTATACATAAGCACAATACTCACATCTCTAAACATAACAACCAATATTTTTCATAACATGTGTATGACAACATAATACTCATCTTTAAACATCAGTAATAATACTTATCTCCAAAAATAATATATATCAATAATTGAACATAAGCACAATACTCATCTCTAAACATTCAAGTAAATTAACAAGAGAAAAAAAACAAACCTCAAAATGCCAAGAACCGAAATGGGGGCAATGGAGAACCGAAAAGGAGAACCAAAAAGCAGTTTGTTGAACAAAAAAAAAAAGAAAAATTGTCATGAACTGAAATGGAGAAATGGAGAAGCAAAAGAAAAAATGGAGACAAAAAAAAAAAGAAGGAGAAACTTACCTTAGCTTGAGAGAACTGAAAATGCAGAAAGGAAAAACACTGGTGCAGTTGGTGACATGTGAATATGGGAGGGGTTTGTGTACGGCTCTTTAAAAAGAGCTGAACGCGTCTGGCATTTACAAAGCAGACGCATTTGGCCTTTAGCTAGATGACATCATCCAGCCCAAAAGGGCCGAACGCATCTGCTTCAAGCTAGATAGACACATCTGGGGACCTGACGCGTCAATCACAAGCTGGACAGATGTAATCAGACCTTAAGTCGGATGTATCTATTTTGAGCCAAACAGATGCCTTCAGCCCATTCAACAGCTAGCCCTTTATTTTGTCCCCCATCCTAAACGATACCTTGTCTCCCATCCTACACGATGTCATTTTTTAGCACTCTAATAAGTATGTTTTCTAAAAAATAGTCATATCTAATATATTAAATATCTAAAAATTATGAAAAATGTATATGAAAAAAAATGGCGCCATCTGCACAAATGCGTTTGTTGTGCCTCAAAACAGATACGTCCGAGCTTGCCCTCTAATATTTTTCATAATTTTCAGATGTTTAATATATTTTATTATCTATATATAATAATAAATATAATCTATATTTTATATGAAAATTATAATACATGAAATATATTCAATATTTGAAATATAGATGTATAATCTAATAAAATAATTTTAAATTTCAATTAGTCTAAGTTATTTAATTAATTTTGATGAAATTAATAACTTATTAATTTTAGGTCTGATGTGACTGTTTTTAAGTCGCATCCGATTTTCACAATTTAATTTTACTTTATTATTACATTTAGTTTTGATGTGACTATTTTTTTTGTTAAACGGCCTTATCTTATTTACATCATATGTGTCTATTTTTCTTAAAACAATCACATATGGCCTAAGCATTATTATTTTTATTTACAAAAATGCCATCACGTTGATTATATATGTCTATTTTTTATAAAACAGACCTATCTAACCTTCGCCTATGGTATGATTTGTACTAGTGTTAGCTTATGTTATCGATACCAAGAAGGGTGGTCTAGATATTAAGGATATCCCTATAGTTGATGAATTACAAGATGTGTTTCTAGAGAATTTGCTAGGGTTACCACCTGAGAGGGAGGTTGACTTCTCCATTGAGCTTACTCCTGGTACAATGCCTATATCAATGACACCAAACAGATTGGCACCGTCAGAAATGAAAGAGCTTAAGGCATAGTTGCAAGAGCTTCTTAATAAGGAATTTATCAAGTTGAGTGTGTCCCCATAGGGTGCTCTAGTTTTATTTGTGAGGAAGAAAGACGAGTCTTTGAGGTTATGCATTGACTATAGACAGTTGAATAAGGTAATTATTAAGAGCAAATATCCATTGCCACATACTGATGATCCATTTGATCAGCTTAAAGGTGCCAGAGTGTTCTCTAAAATAGATTTGAGATTAGGTTATCATAAATTGAAGGTGAAAATGGAGGATATTGCTAAGACAACATTTAAGCCTAGATATAGCCACTATAAATTTTTGGTTATGCCATTAACCTGACTAATGCTCCAGCAGCATTTATGGATCTCATGAATAGGATCTTTAGGAAATATTTAGACCAGTTTGCAATTGTCTTTATTAATGATATCTTGGTTTATTCTAGGGATCCGAAAGAGCATGAAAAATATTTGAGAATAGTGTTGCAAACATTGAGGGAGCACAAGCTCTATGCTAAACTCTCGAAATGTGAGTTCTAGTTGAGTGAAGTGACATTTTTGGGACACATTGTGTTAGCTGAAGACATTAGAGTTTATCCTAATAGAGTTGAAGCGATTGTGAATTGGAAGCCTTCACGAAATATAATTGAGATCAAGAGTTTTCTTGGTCTAGCTGGTTAATGTAGTAGATTTATCAAGGGCTTTTTTATGTTTGTACTCCTTTGACAAGACTTTTGAAGAAAGATGTTAGGTATGAGTGGACAGATAAGTGCCAATCCAGTTTTGATCAGCTTAGGAGTATGCTTACAAAAGCTCCCATTTTGACACGACTGATCCTTGACAAGGAGTATGTTATTTATAGTGATGCATCTCATAATGGATCAGGTTGTATATTGATACAAAAAGGAAGAGTGATTACTCATACCTCGAGACAATTGAAGCCACATGAAAAGAACTATCCTACCTAAGATTTAGAGTTAGCAACTATAGTCTTTCGATTGAAAAGTTAGCATCTATATGGGGAAAAGTGTTTCATTTATACAGATCATGAGAGTTTTAAGTATTTACCCACATAAAAAGAGTTGAACTTGAGACAAAGAAGATGACTTGAGTTGATTAAAGATTATAAATATGTCATAGACTACCATCCAGGCAAGGCCAATGTGGTAGCAAATGCTTTGAGTAGGAAAACTGTAGTAGAGTTGCACATTCAACATACTCTTGATTAGGAAATTAGGGATTCATAGAAACAAGATGGTAAGTTGATTGTATTAGCTGAGTTAGTTTTTAAGGGGGAGAGACCCAAGTTCACCATCGAGTCAAATGGCGGATTGTATTATCAAGGCAGACTATGTATACTCGATGTTGAGGACCTCAGACAGAGGATTCTTAAGGAAGCCCATAGAAGTAAATATGTTATACATCCTGGAAGTAATAAGATATATCAAGAATTAAAAAGTAGATATTGGTGGTTGGTATGAAAAAGGACATCATAGAGGATACTACGAAATGCTTGACTTGTTAATAAGTTAAAGTAGAGCATTAGGTACCTTCAGGGTTCCTACATCCGATCTCTATTCTGGAGTGGAAATGGGAGCGAATTACTATGGATTTAGTAACTAGGTTGCCTTTGACTTCAAGAAAGCATGACACTGTATGGGTCATTCTGGATAGGTTTATGAAGTTAGTACACTTCTTGCCTATCAGAAAGGACTACCAGGTGAACCGATTAGCAGAAATCTATATGAATGAGATGGTACGACTCCATGATGTTTCTATCTTTATTGTGTTAGATAGAGATCCCCGATTTACTTCTCAATTGTGGGTGAGTCTTCAAAGTGCTTTGGGCTCTAAGCTCAATTTTAGCATAGCCTTTCATCCTCAGACAGTCAGAAAGAGTTATTTAGATCTTAGAAGATATGATGAGAAATTGTGTCATTGAATTCAAAGGCATCTAGGATAAGTATCTTATAGACTGTGTATCTGACTCAACTTTGGTGGTAGAGTTAGACTATTTGCTTATAGACTCACTCTACCACTAAAGTTGAGTTAGATACATAGTGTATTTCATATTTCCATATTGAGATGATACCAATCAGATCCTTCTAATATCATATCGGTTGAAAGTATACAAGTGAGGCAAGATTAGACTAATGAAGAGGAGCTAGTTCATATTCTAGCTAGAGAAACTAAGGAACTTCGAAACAAGCGAGTACCATTAGTGAAAGTGCTATGGAGAAACCATGCATTAGAGGAAGCTATGTGGGAAAGCGAGAAAGTGATGAAAGCTCAATACCCTCAGTTCTTCGATGATGACATATCATGTATGTTTTGGGGACAAAACATTTTAAAAGGAAGAGAACTGTAATGCCAGTTAGTAAGGCCTACTTGAAACACATGTGCAAATGACATATTAAGAACATATAAGAGGTGCAATATAAGTAGTTGGGAGTATATTTGGGGGTATATGCATGGTGTATTGAAGAATTTTGACTTGGAAATGGGGTTAAGGATCAAAATAGAGCAAAGAAATGAGATATGAGATAGTCACGCCCGTGACAATATGAATCATGACTGTGACTATTGAGTAGTATGGTGTACTATAGAAGATTTTAAGGCAGTTTGTAGGTTATTAGATAGTCATGTCTGTGACTCTATGAGTCACGCTCATGACTCCTCTCTTATAAATAGAAGTTGCCTTACCTCTCTTCATTTTACTTTGGGCAAACACCTCTAAAACCCAAAGACACAATCCTTCAGACCTAGACATATTATCCTAGCACTTCACCTTGAGTTTTTGAGTGATCAAACACTAAAACTAAGATTAAAACCCAAGATTAGCAAAGAAATGAAGGATTTAGCAAGTAAGAGTAGAGTTGGAGGAGAGAGGAAGTTTGAGCTGGAAGGGAACTTAGTTATTCCCTCATGTTCAGATTCTTTTTCTACTACTAAGAGGTAAGAAGTGAAGGGTTTTGATCATGTATCACATACATATAACGCAGTGGAAAATAAAATTTTCAAAACCCGAATCAAAGGATTTTACATGTGCCAATTAAAACTAATTTAACCAAAGAAAATTCAGAATTTATACCTTTATAATTTCTTGATTTTTCTTCAACATCTCACCTCGTTGGGTTGTAGCAAACCACAACAATCCAATCTTGGATTGTGTCTAACAATATCCACGCGAAGATGAGAGGATGAAACCACTAAGGAGATGGCTTGAGCATACCTCAAAGTGCTAGCAATGGTGTATGTTCATATGAGAAGAAAATTAAACTCTTTAATTTTCTTATTGTCTCCAAAAAATTTTCTTCTCAAAAATTTTTTTCCTTATCTATTTTCTGTCTTTTGGGGTCTTTTAGATCCAAAGGAAAATCAGAAAAATAGATCCAAATTGATGAGAGGAGAAAGTGGAGTTACATGAATAGTAATAGAGTGATTAAATGGCAATTTAGGCCATCTAAGTCCCACCTGCGTAGGCTTGCTGAGCAGGCCCAGCTGGCCTGCCTGGCAAGCCAATCGGTAGGCCTGCCAGGCTAGCGGGCCCGCACGGGCCCGTCAACTCCCCCGAGCGATTTTTTTTCCACAATCTTATCGCGAACCGACTCAAAATAATTTTTTCATATTTTGGATCCCATCCAAGCCATTTTACTCATTCTTTACATCTCCAAAGCGTGTGACCCATAAGGTTCCTGGTTATGTTGGCCACTTAAATTATCAAATAATTTAAGCAAATCATGAGTGGTATCTAGCAACACATCATGATCCCCAATTGACCGGAAAGTCAGTGGTTTGACTATGAACCTTTCCATAGACAACAATATGTGCAATTCGTCCTTTCACCATTC
>CATIWF010034055.1:0-14982 GCA_949630135.1 Balakata baccata
AGGATCTAAGACATAGAAAGTTGCTATATAATGGGGAAATAAAACTCACTCTTGGAGATGGAGCAAAAATTGTTGTCAATCAAGTGGGAGATATTTCCATTTTATTAAACCATCATGTAATCTTATTATCAGATGTTTTGTATATTCCTAATGCCTATAAGAATATTATTTCTGTATCCGTTTTGACAAACAATAATTATGAATTTTTATTTTGCAAAGATATGTGTTACATTTATTATAATAATAATCTTATTGGCATTGGAACTAAACATCATGACTTATATTATTTATATTGTGATAAGCCTAATAAGATAAATAATAAAGAGTTATTATTGAGCGACGTACATGACAATTCTAATCAAACTAAGTATAATGATTCAAGTATGATACGAGTTTGGCACTTAAGACTTGGTCATATTTCTAATGCAAGGATCCACAAGTTGGTAGACATGGGAATTCTAAAAGGTTTAGATTCTCAGTCTAATGATTCTATTTGTGAATCATGTCTGCAAGGAAAAATGACTGGAGGTTCATTTGTTGGTCAAATGATACATGCTGAGAACCTTCTTGAATTAATTCATACTGATATTTGCAGACCATTTAAGGAAATGGCTCGAGAAGGTTATCGACTCTTTGTTACTTTTATAGACGATAAGTCTAGATATAGGTATTTGTATTTATTGAAATACAAATCTGAAGTCTTTGAAAAGTTCAAAGAGTATAGGGCCGAAGTTGAAAATAAATTAAAAAAGAAAATTATAGCACTTCGATCGGATCGAGGTGGTGAATATTCAAGTACTGATTTCAATGATTATCTCAAAGAAAATGGAATTGTCATACAATTTACTCCACTAGGCACACCTCAATTAAATGGTGTGAGTGAAAGGAGAAATCATACTTTGTTGGACATGGTACGTAGTATGATGAGTTATATTGACTTACCTATCTCCTTTTAGGGATATGCTTTGGAAACAACTTTATACATTCTTAACAGAATTCTTACTAAATCTGTGAATACTACTCCATATGAGATATGGACTAGTAAAACTCCTATATTATCTCATTTTAAGATATGGGGTTATCCTACCTATATTAAAAGGCAAAACACAAATAAGTTAGAGGAACAGTCCACTAAAAGCCGATTTGTTGGATATGCTGCTGCTGAAAATAATTTGGGATATTATTTCTATCTACTTGATGAACAAATTGTTATTGTGAGTAGAGATGCCATTTTTCTTGAGAAAGAGTTTCTTAAAGAAGGAGGCTTAAAGAAGGAGGCAAAGGCAGACATATTGTTTTTGATGAAGAGTCATCTAAAAGACAAATCCAAATAGCTGAACCAATAGAGATTGATAAGGCAATTGAGCCTAACATGACAAAGGAGATCACTTCAGCTCCTAGGAGGTCTCAAGGCTCACACCGAACCCAAATCCCTTGTGTTTTAATGGCTTAAACAACAACTAATTCCTTATGTTTTGAACAAGCTCACACACAACCTAAACAAGAGTTTTTCTTACTAGGATCACTCTTACAACATATACCCAAGTGTTTAAGGTTAACACTTCAATCTTTCTTACAAAAGAGATGAGAATTAAAATTGCAAGAGTTTTGGCACACTTAAAATCAAGCTCTTATTATCTAAGGCCTTTTAGAGGTCTATTTATAGTGTTTACCTTCCAATTAGCCATTACATATGGTGCCAAAACTATTTCTAACATTCTAAAAAAGATTGACTAAAAGCTATCTATCAGAGACAGTTTCTCGGTCAGGAAACCATGTTTCCCGGTCGGGAAATTTATATAACCATTGGAGCCTTACATGTGGTAGCCTTAGATTTGTCCTTATCTTTAACGACTCTTTAACGGTTAGTTTCAGTCAAAAGACCCGGTTAGGAAATTTATTTTTCCGGTCTGTACTCAAGTTCCGGTTGGGAATTTACCTGTCCCAGTTTGCATTTGTTACTGGAACTTTGAAATATCAGAATGCAATATTTTTTCGGTCAAGACATATATTGTCCCGGTTGGAAGACACTGTCCTGGTCGGGAGTTATGTGTCTCCAGGAAATGTTTGATTTGTTTCAATAAGCAAATCAAATCCAATTGACTTGAAACTTTGTACACTATCAAAACAATATTGGATGAAGATATTAGTAACCTTTAATTTGATTGTCAAGATCAAAATAGAGATCAATGACCCTAAGGTTAACAATCTCCCCCTTTTGAACTCCCAATTGCGGTTGAGGAGAGAACTAGGGTTTGTTGATACCCGAACCTCTATAAATCCTTGTGTGCAATCTTCTCCTCCTTCTTTACTTTCTATGTTTTATTTGCACATTGCTCAAACACTCAAAGAAATTCATTAAGTCAAAAATTTATATTTCCCATCAATTCAACCCCCCCTTTCTTAGTGCTCCATATTTCCAATAATTGGTATCAGAGCCTTGGTCTCTCTATTCAAGGCTTTAGTGCGAGAGAAAAGATCAAGATGGTGAAGGGTGAAGTTTGCAATCATTTCCCTATTTTTGACGGTGCTAACTTTACTCAATGGAAGTTTCAAATGGAACTCTTTATGGATAATGAGCCCATCAATTTATGGGACATTATCTACAAGGAATGGAAGACACGAACAAAGGAAGTGGGAGGTGTAGAGGAAGAAATTTCTCAGGATGATTAGTCAAATACTCAAAAGAAGGCAAACGGAAGAAACAAAAGAGCAATGGCAATTCTCCTTGCCACCATTCCTCAAGAAGATAGTCTCAAAGTGTTGCATTGTAGAAGCACTCATGGCATTTGGAAAACCTTGGAGAATTACTATGAAGGAACCAAACAAGTGAAGTCTAAGAGAATCCAATTGCTCATGTCTAAATATGAGCTTTTCAAGATGAAATCCTTTGAGTCTATTATCGACATGACCAACCGACTCCTTGTTATCATAATAACTTAAGAAAGGCTGGGAAGCACCTTAAACTTGAAGATATTAAGAACAAAATTTTGAGACATCTTCCCATCAAGGAGTACGGGTCAAGAGTTGCTGCCATTAAGGAAGCCAATGATGATCTAAGTAAAATGTCCACCAATGTGCTCATTGGCAAGCTTCTCACACATGAGATGGCTTGGGCAAAAGATAGAGCTTCAAAAAATTAATATAAGTAAAAAATAAAATATATTTAAAAATAAAGTGAAAACACAATAATAATAAAATAGTGTAAATAATAATAACATAATAAAAGGACATTTTTAAAAAAATACCAAAAAATGGATTTTTTTTACATTTTAATTGGTGCTGAAAGTTTTTTTTTTCAATTTTACTAAAAACAAATTTGTAAAATTTCAATAGTACCAATGTTTCAAAATCATGACAAAATTTGTGCAGACGGTTTATTTTCGGCATACTTTCAATATACGTATGATATGTGTTGGTTCAATTTTCACCAAAAAATGAAAAAATAACAAGAACAATAACAATTTAATTATTAAAAAAAACTCAAAGCATCACAAATTCTCAAATAATAGTATCCAAATTTGAAAAGTCAAAAAAAATGTGCCCAAAAGGTATGTCTTAGGTATACATTCAGTATACTTTTGGCATATGTTGGTTCAATTTTCACCAATAAATAACAAAAAAACTACAACAAGAAGAATTGATCATTAAAGAAGAGGAATAATAATAGAATTGAATCAAATTTTAAAACATCACAAATTCTCAAACAAACAGTTTGGTATGCATTTCAAAAATACCTTGAGTATACATTTGAGATATTTTGGGTATACCTTGAGAATTCTTGAGGAATTTATGGGCTATACCTTGGGGATATCTTGGAAATTCTTCAGGAATATATGAGCTATACCTTGGGGATACTTACAGTATACCTTGGGAATTCTCAAGGAGGAATTCCTTAGAAATATCTACAATAAGTCTTGGGAACACTTCGGTATACTTTTGGGCATTCAATTTTAATATCTCGAGTGTACCTTTAAAATACTTTTGATATACCTTGGAAATACGTAGAAAAATACATTGAAGGAATTCTTTGGGAATATTTTGGGTAACTTGAGGATACCTTCGGTATATCTCGATACAAAAGACCCAATTATTCAAAATTCAAAAAGTAAAAAAATATTTTTCTAGTGAAGGACCATTAATTAAAAATGGCAATTATAGTAACAGACTTACTTTCTCTGATATATACCAGGTAAAAATAAAAAGAAATTTAGTCAAAATGAAAAACAATAAAAATGATAGTAATTTTATTCCAATAGTTAAAATTTGGTATTTTATGTAAAATCCCCTAAATAAAACTTAATTTTAATTATATATAATTAAATATAATAAATTATTGAAATTTATTACTATTTCTATTATTATTATTATTAATTTAATACCAAATAAAAAATATAATGGAAATTAATTTTAAATATTATTATAATACTATCTAAATTATATATAATTTTATAATAGAGCAAAATTAATAATTAAATTAATTATATAATAATTAACTAATTAAAGTAACTATAAAACATAAATAATGTTATTTATAAAAAATAAAATATAGAATTATTTAATTAATTAAATGTTATAATTAACTAATAACTATAAAATATATTAATATTAACAAATATTTGATTTAAATATTAATATAAATATAGAAAAGTAAAGAATTATTTGAAAATAGTTAATTTTTTTTTAAAAAAATAGTGTATATCAGTGACCATAGATTGTGTGGTCATTGTTTAAATTAAATTGAAATGACACTGCTTCATGTATGAATGGCATCATTTCTTTAGTTAGCGACCACTTAGAGACCACATAAATGTGGTCACTAATTACGTCACAGATATATTCGCCCTCTTCTCCTTTTAGTCCCACACCGGTGTGACGCCCCTATCTATATAACATGAATAATTCTATTATATAAGTAGAAAGCCACTATCAAAGCTGGACTAATATAGGTATAAATAAAACTTTTCTCAAATTAACATTGCATACATACTTTTCTTTTTCTTTCATTACCACAATATAGGGTTCGTGGCTACAAGCCTCATACATGTCTATATATATATGTGTGTGTGTGTGTGTGTGTGTGCGCATTCAACATAATATCAAAACATACATCATATATTTCTTGTTTGCAAACCGTATCTATATCCCCAAATGCATGATTATATACAATACAAAGGATGACACAATAGACCTACACACTAGGTCACACTGTCTTCTCTGAATTGGGCTTTACTTCTCTTGATAGTTTCTAAAACTTTATTATCTATAAGCTCCTGAATCTACGTGAGAAAAACCCATGTTAAGTCATTTCTAGCTTAGTAGTACATATAAGTATTGGAATTCTTTCGTGCAATCATACAAGTACATGACATACAAATATATCACAGCATACTTTATTCGAACATTACATGTGTATGCAACATGGGAAAGCAACATGCCAAACTTGTTCAACAAATTAATACATTGCAGGTTACTTAACATTTCTTACCAAGTTGTTCAAGCCATTAATAACTTCTCATGCATCATCTTTAATTCAATAAATAGCCCAAACCTCATTCTTAGACTGTCCGGATACGAAATGTAAAGTAGGAGCGCTCATACTTGAGCTTAAGCCACCCTACTCACCAGAATCTCAAGTCAAGAGGGCTCTCCGAGCTTTAAACGACTTGACTAAGTATAATAATATAAATTAATGAGTACCAGGTACAAGGACACTCTCCAAGCTTAAGCCACCCTGTCCTCACTTGTAGACTCATCAATATGTATCGCTTATCCCCTTAATGGTGTACCACCTTTCCTAAAGTAGTTATCAAGTTGAGAAATGGGCATTTATTACCTCATATCTTTTCCCTTTTCATCTTAATCTCTCTTATTTCAATCAATATGCATATAATCACATAAAATTTGCATAAGATAGTGTCACGGGTGTGACACTTTGAATCATGCCCGTGACTCAAATTCAAGTGGTGACTCTGATGGTGACTCAAGTGGTGAACCATTCTACCTCATTTTGGGTAATAAGTCATGGGCGTGACTCTAAATTTCACCAGTTCTCAAGTCTTTAACCCACCCTTTAGGCACATCATACCTACAAATTCTATGCCAACCCATCAACTTTACTTTTAAGCACCATTTAACAATATAACAAGAGTTCACCACATGCCTAAACCATCATTTAAATGTTTGCCACATAATACATGTCTCAACTAACACATTCTTATTCATTAGTACATCATTTATGCACACAAACATGCAAAAGGTGAACAAAAATGCATATATGTATAAACCTCAAAGAAGCTTGTCCAAAACTGAAGCTAAGGAGCTAATCTACTCCCTTTATTGATTATCTCCTTCTTCCCCTTATTTTCCTATCATAAACATAACCATATATCAAATTCTAAATCTATGGAAGCATAACAAAAATATGAATCTAACCCATGCTCCCCAAACTATGATTATTATGTATGATTCTAACTCAATCTTATGGTTTCTTGCTTCCTACAACTTCAAAGATCACTAATCTATACAATATCTCAACACCCTTCATCTTCAACAACCTATCTTTTACGGTTCTTCATCCAACCACAACAAACTCACCAAACAACCTCATAATAATGGCAAAGAGATGGAGATATCTTGATTTCTTACTTCTTGAAAGCAAAAAACACCTTGGATCATGAAAGAAACCAAGCTTCCTTCTTGCTCTGACTTTTCTCTCACTTGACAAATCCTTCACCTCTTTGCTCAATCTTGGTTTTAATCTTGGTTTTTGTGTTTACATACTCAAAAACTCATGGAGAAGTGATAGGACAATGTCTTTAAGTTTGAAAGATCGTATACTAGGGTTTTAGGGGTGTTTGGTTGGAATAAAATGAAGAATGGCAGTGCAACTTCTATTTATAACATAGGAGTCATAGGTGTGACTCATACAGTCACGGGCGTGAGTGTAATAACCTACAAATCGCGTTAAAAAGTCAATGTTTATCCTTCATGCTCGATAGTCACGAGCGTGACTATCTCACATCTTAATTTTTCACTCTATTTTGACCCTTAACCCCATTCCAAAGCCATAATTCTTCAATATACCCTTCATATACCCCCAATATACCACTCACATACCCATCATATGTCACAATCTCATGTGTTTCAACTAAGCCCTAGCTAATGGGTGTTACAGCTGGCCCTAAAAACTTCCCTCCTCCCCTCTTCTCTCAACTTACCATTTCTACCATACCCAAGTGCAACCAAAGCCCTCATTGTTCTCTTTTCTCTCAAATAGTTTGTGAGGTGTTCAAATCCAACTCCCATTGGAGCTTCTACCGCTAGTCTATTTTGTTTTTAGGTGTGTATTTCTTCTTCTTCTGATGGAATTTTTTATAAATAGATGTCGAAGAGGGAAAAAAGAAATAGAAGGAAATAGTGAGGGATCTATATAGGTAACTTATTCTTCTTTGGTGAGTTATTGTTTGATAGAATTTTTCATGTTATGTCCCTTTTTGTTTAATAGAATGAAAAAGAGGCAGAATCTGAAATTGAATGAGTGTTTAGTTTTTATTGGTTGTGGGTTTGCTTAAATTGAAAGAATGTTGTTTGTGGGTTTGCTGGAACTGAAATTGAATGAATGTTGTTTTTAGGTTTGCTGGAAAATGGAAATCAGTGTTTGGTTTTTTTCTTTTTATACCAAATACTTAAGCAACTATATAGTATTCTTCGTATAAAAGAAAGCAATCTTCAAATTTTTCTACCATAGTTACATTTCTCTAGTAGCCAAATTATAGGAAACTTGATTAATTAATCTATAAATTTAGACAATTCAGGCCCTGTTTATAGGCATTTAAATCCAATTAATAATTAATTTATAACCCTAACTTTTTCTTTTTGCAAATATGTTGATTTTAGTTTTTCTTTTTTACTCAACACATGACAGCAGAACTGAATTTAAAACATCAATACACACACACACATATATATATATATATATATATATATATATATATATTGATAATTGAGGAAAAATAAATATGAATGATAAAGGGATGGAATAATTAGAGGTACTAAGAATCTTGCAATAGAAAACGTGAGAGAATAATGCATTTTACCAATATTGAGAAAATAGGCAAGTTTATATGGACTCGAATTGTGGCCCAAATCTGATTATTTTGGATTAGATTGAGAGAATAACTCATTCATTTGTTGAACTAGTTTCATAAATATAACTGCTTTAATTTGTGTTTGAAGATGCTTGACAGATGAAAACTCTATTTATAAAGTTTGTGTAGTGGACAAGCCACAAAAAAGTAGGGATTAGTTTTGTAGAATCTTCTTAGTTATTGCAATTATATGGTTATTAGAGACATGATAGGGTTTCAATTGGAAATTTATTAATTCTGTTGTCTGGTTTATTTGCAAGCATGACTTTTGTGACCTTTTACTTAGCAGCATATCTTATTTGGATCCTAAAATATGTTTGAACTTGAATGGCTGATGTTTATCTTATTGATTTTTGTTTTTCTTTCATGGTGCTATTGTTATTGGTGTGTATGTCTTATTGCATTCACTTCTTTTTATATATTAAATATTGTACCATAATGGACACGTATATATTTCACATTCATAATAAATAAAATATTCGAGTTGTTAATTATATTATGAATGCAGTAGTTCTTTTATATTATGAAATATAAGACCCATTGATTATTCACAGAGAATTTATTATCAAGTTGTTGATAATAATAAGATAAATATCTCTGGAAAAAATATTATCTTAAAAATATTCATAACCAGAAAAGGATAATAAATTGAGTATTTATTCAGCCTTTAAGTTATCACATGATTTATTTTGAGGAGGAATCTTATTCTCCATGATATAATAATATCTAAATAAACCAATAGGTTCTTAAAAAGTTAAGAGTACCGAACAGTGACGTTTGTTAATAACTTTACAGGTAGTGCTCGATATCAACAATTATTATCTTGGTCATAATCTATGAGTAAAGTCCTTTGATTTGAGCTGTCAAAACTATCATTTCATGAGTGATTATGGAGGTGCTCTTGCCTTGTACTGGCTATCCACGCTTGGTAATTCGGCTCGTAGTTACCATAGTTAGTTATGTAGTGAGACATGAGATTATCAATAGTAGGACTCATTACCCTGCAGCACCAGGGCAAGATCCTAATGTAGTTGATATTTTTGATTCTGATAAAATAAATTCATAACTAGGAGAAATATGACTTATTCGATATAAGATCGATATTATTAGTTAGACTAATAATGGTAAGTCCTATTTTAATCAGAATGCAAATTATTACTCATTAGTATATTAACCAATAGGGTTTGACACGTTGTAACCCTAATCAATATCGGAATCATAACGAGAGGACTTAATATTATAATTTAGAGGTCAAATTAATATTTGATATTTTATCGGTATTTAAAAGAGAATTCCAGAATGATACTTAATGTATTCAGGTATATGAGGAATTCAGAAATAGTGTCCAATATAATATTAATGAATTAATATTATATTTCTATTCTAATAAAATATTTGACCTTATAAGTCATACCCAAATTAATTATTTGGCTAGTTAATATTTATGATGTGGGGATTCATTTAATTGAGAATTAAATTAGAAATGATCACTTATATTATTTGAGTTAAAATTAATATTGATTAATTTTAACTATTTATCCTATATAATTTTAATTAAAGAGTTAATTAAAATTATTATAATTTAATTAAGTTGTTAATTAAATTAACCACTATGGTATATTAAAGTAATTATCATGATTAATATGGTATTAATTCTTTCATCATCCTTCTCTATATGCCACCTAGCCATTAATTTGTGATACCTTGCATTAAAATGTTTAATGCTTGTTGCCACCTTGCTTACTATGTATTTTGACACTTTGCCAAGCTAATAAAAATTATACACCTTACATTAAACATTTACTGTCTTGCCACCTTGCCATGGCACATTGCCTTGCCACCTTGCCTTGCCACCTTGCCTTGCTATTAAGATTATTTGTCTCTTGTCATGTGTTGTTAGATAACCCCAAAAATGATGAGAAGCAAATGATAAGATTTAGCAAGTGGAAAAAAAAAATGTGAAAGGCTCTTGGGAGAAAAGAAAAAGAGAGAAAAAGAGAGAAGGAAGAAAAAAGAAAATAAGAAAATTTCTTGTTCTTAATAAAAAAATTAGAGAGAAATTAGATTTCATCTAGTTTTTAAAAGTAAAAGGAGATTTTGGTGATTATATATCTTGACTAGCAGAGGAGTCTCGTCAAAGATAAATTAAGCTTTTAGTCTTTTTGCTTGAGTTGTAATTTTGGTGAACTTGGTACTAAAAGGTTTGTTTTAACCTTTTATTTTTCTATTTTTTTTAAAAATCATGGGATGATTTTGACAAATTAATATTATCCATAAATGTTATAAAATATGATTTGTAAAAGTTATGGATAAATACTCAAGATTAACATATATAGTGTGTTTGTATGTCATGCAAAATATGTTTGCATATTTCGGTCAATGAAATTTTTTTTTGAATTCTCTACTTTTGACCAAAACCTAGAGCTCCCCTCAATTCAAAAATCGCGTCCACTTCCAACAATTGGTATCAGAGCCTTCCCATGATTTTTAGAGTAAAATGACTCTCCTTTATATTAGTAGGCTCGGTTTGGTTATAAATGATTTTCTTGTTATTATTTTAGATTTGATCTAAATGTTATGTTGCATGGTGACATTATATGACATATTTCCTCTATTTGTTTTGAGGTTTTCCAAAGTATAAAGGGTTATTTTATTTTGATATTTTGGCTTGTAATATTAATAGATCTATAGTTTATTTTTACCAATATATTGAAGCCATTGGTATGCCAAGAGTGTTACATGTAACTTTTTCTTTTGGAGCAAGAAGGCCAGAAATTTTGAGGAGCAATAAGAAAAATTTTCCAAGATGGAGTTTAATTTGTATTTTCCATTTTGGGGTGAGAATTTTTCTAGCAATTGCAATAGGATTGTAAATTGCATGATTAATTTTTTTTGTTGCATGTGATGTTATTATATGTGGTATATATAATTGAATAATGTGAGCTTTAATTGTTAATTATATAATGAGCTCACATTTGTTTATGAAACATAAAGTGCATATTAAAGAGGGGTAATACACATTTTATTCAATCTAATACAATATGTATGTTTAAAGATCCATAACCATCCGAGTATATATATGATTACCATTTATGATCATATGAGATATGACATGAAAAAGACTAATGTGCAAACATTAACCTTAAAATTGGATTATGTGATAATTCAAAAATAAATTTACTGCTTTATGGATGCCAGTAGATTTTTAATCTGGTTAATATGCAAAGTGAGACATTTAAAATTAAGATAAAAGACCAAATGATCTTCCCAAATATAATGAATCCAATAAAGATGTAAGATGTCTACATTATGGGAGCATTAATATGCAAGTTGTTGTATATTAATGTTAAGGTCAAATAATGTATATGACTTGTAGCATGGATGGACATCTAGTGTTGCAAGAATATCGTTTTGTGAAGCTGAGTGACACTAGATTTAGTCTATTTGTTCTATTGATCTCATGGGTAGGATTCATCTAATATGTTAGCCCAAGAATGCCATTTTGTAAAGCTGAGGGTTAGGAGTCAGTTAAAAAGGAAATAAATTGGGTTTATAATTGTTGTATTTACCAAAGAGTTGTCATTTCATTAATATGTTAATATTCCAAGAATGTCACTATGGGAAGCTGAGGAATATTAATTAGAGTATTATTGAGACCTAATTACCTAGTAAAAGTTCATCCCAATAAGACTTCCATTTCCTAAGAGGGAAGTGTAGGATGTGCCAGATTAGTAGGAGAAACCATTATGATTATGTGTCCAAATTATTTTGGTTAATTAGTTTGACCATTAATATATAATTAAACTGATACATTTTATTACTTATGCTGTTAATTTTCTCAAATGATTCGACTACACCATCACCACTCCAATCACTATTGGTCCGTAATCTGCTTACCAGGCCTAATTATGTGGACTAGTTAAGGAACATTAAGCTGGTGCTTCCCTAGTAGCACTTGTGGGATGTTGCTAGTAAGCCAATACCTATAGCGCCTGTTGCTAATGATAGTGAGGCAGAAAAACAACATTATACAGATTGGGTTGATAAGAACACCCAAGCAAAGTGCTGTGTACTTGCTTCTATGGAAAGGAAGATTTAAAAATCGAACAAGTAAGTGCAAGAGAACTCAACGATTTATAGAGATTCGACCCTCTTAGCCTATTCCTCTTCCTAATCTTAGTTAAGAGTTTCAATCTAATAACAATCTACTTCAAGGTGTAGATTAAACCCTTATAAGCTTAAGTAAGCTACCTAAGTGTTTTAACCTAAGGCTCACACACAAACCCTTACAAATTTTTCAATTCCCAACCTAATACACTCAATCTCACTATTGAGCTATTGATTTGCAAGAAAGAAAAACACTCAACAAACCAAAAGACCTCAAGAACACTCAAGCTCTTGAAAAGTACAAATTTGAAGTTAGTGAGAGAAGTGTTAGAGTTGTGCCCAAAAGGCAATTGCCTTAGGTACTTAGTGTAGACATTCATAAAGGTATTCTTTCATTATATTAGTATTTTGCATAAGAATTGATATAGATCTTAAACTGATTAATGAAAGTCCATGATATGAAACATAGCATAAAGGAAATCATGATGGGATCATGATAATGAGATTCCTATCATGTGTAATTATGTTTGTTTCTAAATTATCCCTAGTCATAGGATCAACAAGATAGGACATTCTTGATCAGGATAGACTAGCACATGTTATACTCCTTGATTGGATCAAGTAGTAGATCTCATAAGCTATGAGCATGAGATGTTCAAAGTTAACATGTGGATGCTTGCTAAGAGTAGTCAAGTACATTAGAGGACCTGCTATGAGACAATCATATGGATTATCTATTCAAATGTCAATGATAGCCTCATCATAGCAATGGTGCATGTATCCTCAAACTTGAGGTACTCAAGGATATCTTGGATACTGATTCTGTGCTTTGACTCCATTCCTTGTTGCCTCATAGAGGTCTGTCATAGGGTGGTGATTGGGTGTAGCTTGAGGTATTCGAAGGTAATTGGGTAGCCAACAGATGATTCACCGCTCCTAATAAAGGGAGAGTATACCTACGGCCTCTTGTTTAAATCATTACTTGGGAATCTCTGGCCAGAGTGGAACTGCCATGTAGATGGTCTTTAGTGACATGTCTAATTGAGTAATGAGTCTCAGTGACAAGATCTAAAATCACTTGGGCTAGGTGTGACGTAGTCAATCTAGTGGGAGTTGACACATAGTCCATGCTCTGAACTGGGTGGGGTATAGAATGGTGAAAGGACGAGTTGCACATATTGTTGTCTATGGAAAGGTTTGTAGTCAAACCACTAACTTTCCGGTCAATTCGGAATCATGATGTGTTGCTAGATACCGCTCATTGTTTGCTTAAATTATTTGATAATTTAAGTGGCCATATAACCGGAAACCTAATGGGTCACATGCTTTGGAGATGTAAAGAATGAGCAAAATGGCTTAGGATGAGATCCAAAATATGAGAAAATTATTTTGAGTCGGTTCGCGATAATATCGCAGAGAAAAATAACTCGGGAGGGGGCCTGGCAAGCCTGCCATGCAGGCCAACTGGGCCTGCTCAACAAGCCTAGACGGGCTGCTGTGCGCACTGGTGCACAGCTGCCCCCATGTAGCCCTTAAATGGCCTAAATGGCCATTTAAACCATAATTTACTATTCATAACTCCCATTTTTCTCCTCTCTTCAATTTGGATCTACTTTTTTTATTTTCTTTTGGATTTAAAAGACCCCAAAAGACAAAAAATAGACAAGGAAAAATTTTTGGGAGAAAAAAAATTTTTTGAGACAACAAGAAAATTAAAGAGTTTAATTTTCTTCTCATATGAACATACACCATTGCTAGCACTTTGAGGTATGTTCAAACCATCTCCCTAGTGGTTTCATCCTCTCATTTTCGCTGGATATTGTTAGAGACAATCCAAGATTGGATTGTTGTGGTTTGCTACAATCCAACAAGGTGAGAAGTTGAAGAAAAATCATGAAATTATAAAGGTATAAATTCTGAATTTTCTTTGGTTAAATTAGTTTTAATTGGCACATGTATAATCATTTGACTCGGGTTTTGAAAATTTTTATTTTCCGCTGTGTTATATGTATGTGATACATGATCAAAACCCTTCACTTCCTTTTCTGCAATCATGTCTCCAACATAGTGATATCTAATCTAGATATATTTGGTCTTCCCATGATATTTCGAATCCTTAGCATAGGCTAATGCAGCCATACTACCATAATATAATGTGACAAGTTTAGATGTTGTTTAACAATTTCTAAATACTACAAAAACCTTCTTATCCATACTGCCTCTTGTATAGTCGAGCTATACAAGATTGCTTCTTGCTACTCCATAAAATTGTGCAATCATTTAGCAAGAGTGCATATCTAGAAGTCAATTTGTACTGATCAAGATCACCTCTCTAATTAGCATTAGTGTAACCAATTAAGCTCAAATATTTCCCTTAGTGACATAGAATATAGTCGGAAGTTACTTTTAGATGTCTTAAAATCCTCTTAACTGCCATCCAGTGTTTCGAACTTGGATTAGATTGAAATCTACTCATAAGCCCTACAACATAGAAAATGTCTTGATGTGTGCACATCATTGCATACATCAGACTTCCAACAGCGTTAGAGTGTGGTACTTTGTGTTAGGGAAGTGTTCTAAAGGCAATCACCTTTAGCACTTATTGTACATATTTATTTAATTAATAAAAGGCATTTTCATTAATTTGGTATTCATTTGATATGTGAATTGATAGTGATCTTAAACCAATTAATGAAGTCCTTGATACATAACATAGCATGAAGGA
>CATIWF010034057.1:0-17416 GCA_949630135.1 Balakata baccata
GAATGAATGCATGATATTAGGTCTTTAATAAAATGCATTATGACTCCCACTATTTTATTGCGAGTCTATAGCCCTCACTATAAACCCGAGAGAACCTATATGGAAGATTTCCTAGTGGGTCGATATCCAATTTGCTAAGAATGAACTTGAGGCCACTCTACAAACCATCCTTAGTTTAGTTGGTAGGTATCTGATCCATACCAATTGCATATCCATGCAACTATCGAATCTTGTGCTATCTACTAATTGATGTGTGCACACACATTAGGTTATCAACTCTTGATATGTGCATATCTTATGTATACTTTCCCAACATCGCCTCCAATACTCATTGACCTTGGCGCAAATCCAACAAATCAATGACATTGGTTAAGTCCAACCCATTAATCAAGAAATTTCATTTCAATGGCTCAAACATATTCTTATCGAGTGAGCTTGAGGCAACTCAACAACTCTAACTCTAGACGAACTCTGGTTCTCCCCACATTAATGGAAGGCGTAAGACATAATTGTTTATTTAACGAGAGATTTTTTTTTTAATTTAGTCTCATCATATTTATTATTGCATGCTTTTATATATCATATATTCATCACATGAACATATAAAGATAGTTACATTAACTATATGACATGATTATAGACATACTAAAGTCAATCTCTTGAGCCAAAAAGAGATTGACTAGGTCTTACCTAGGTATATGCATGAATTACAACCCAAAAATATAAATTAAATTCCTATTTCTAAATCTTCTTATTTATGGCACCATCTTCTTTGCTTCTTGCTCATTTGCATTTCCATTCTATCCTAATCCTATGTAATCTAATTACATATTTCAAAAATAGAAAACCTCAATTTACATTTGAGGGGAGTAAGATGAGAAAAGAAATACATGAGAAAGAAAAGAGAGATAGGGAGACGTAGGCCCTATTTGCCATAAAACAAAATTCATGCATGCTCAATCACATTGGGCCTAAGTCCATAATCATCCATCATACCTTTCCATACACTCCTAGCATGCATTCTCTAATGCATAAAATAATTTGTGTATGTCATTTTAATGATTAATTTAATAATTAATCAAATTAAATTAAATTCAATATTTGTAGAATTAATTCAAAATTAATTCACCTTAAAATCAAATTATTATGATGTCAAAAATTAAACAATTTAATTTTAACATATATGCCACTTTATAGTCATACTAGATATGCCATTTGCTCAACTTAAATTAATTCAAAATTAATTTCCAAAAATTTCCAAAATTTCCAAAACTTTAAATGATCATTCTAAGCATCTTTAGATAAGCTCAAGTCCATCAAAATAATTTTGGCATAAGCCAAAATCATTAAGACAAGCGAACTAACACATAAGACGCTCAAAACGACCCATTTACAATCTAGAATTAATTTAGAAATTTAAATTCGAGCAAATTAATTTTGGCATGCATCTAACATCAAAATAACATATTTTTAATCACATAAAAATATTTCAAGGTGCTGGAAATAAAATATTCACATACAAAAAAATTCAAACAAAACAGTCCCTCTAGGTACCTTTTTCTGTGTTTGTTTAAAAAATTAACTAAAACAATTTTTAATTAATTATTGGATATTTCCAGAGGCTTAAAAACATTCTCAATATGTCTAAATAATTTTTCAATAATCAAATTACAAGAAAAGTATGAACAGCCCCAACAATTAAGCCAAACAACATCACATGTTCATCAACTATGCAATTTTCAACAATTTTGTAATAAATTCGAAATTAATGATTTGAATCATATTCAAACCATTTTTCAATCAACATAATCATCCTCAATCATCTCATGATCAGATCATAGAAAGAAAAATATGTAAAATAAATTTTACAAATTAATTTCAATTTTAGAAATCAAAAGATCCAAAATCATCAAAACCATGCAATCCAATTGCACCTTAAATTAAAATTAATTTTAATGGGCACAAGGTGGCTCTGATACCAATGTTGGGTTTTGAGCATGTATCACATACATATAACGCAGTGGAAAATAAAAATTTTCAAAACCCGTATAAAAGGATTGTATATCTACCAATTAAAACTAATTTAATCAAAGAAAATTAAGAAATTATACGTTTATAATTCGTTGATTTTTCTTCAACTTCTCACCTTGTTGGGTTGAAGCAAACAACAACAATCCTATCTTGGATTGTCTCTAACAGTATCCACGTGAAGATGAGAGAATGAAAACCACGAGGGAGATGGCTTGAACATACCTCAAAGTACTAGCAATGCTGTATGTTCATATGAGAAGAAAATTAAACTCTTTAATTTTTTTGTCTCCAAAATTTTTTTTCTCCCAAAAAATTTTCCTTGTCTGTTTTCTGTCTTTTGGAGTCTTTTAGATTCAAAAGAAAATCAGAAAAATAGATCCAAATTGAAGAGAGGAGAAAAAGTGGGAGTTATGAATAGTAATGTGGTTTAAATGGCCATTTAGGCCATTTAATTGCCACATACGGGGGCAGCAGTGCGCTAGCGCACACAGCAGCCCAGCAGGCCCAGTTGGCTTGCTAGGCCAGCGGGCCCACAAAGGCCCTTACGGGCCCGTCAACCCCCCGAGAGATTTTTTTCCGCGATCTTATCATGAACCGACTCAAAATAATTTTCTCATATTTTGGATCTCATTCTAAGCCATTTTGCTCATTTTTTACATCTCCAAAGCGTGTGACCTATTAGGTTCCCGGTTATGTTGGCTACTTAAATTATCAAATAATTTAAGCAAATCATGAGTGTATCTAGCAACACATCATGATCCCCAGTTGACCGGAAAGTCAGTGGTTTGACTACGAACCTTTCTATAGACAACAATATGTGCAAATCGTCCTTTCACCATCCTATACCCCACTCGGTTCAGAGCATGGACCATGTGTTAGCTGCCGCTAGACTGACTACGTCACACCTAGCCCAAGTGATGTTAGATCTTGTCCTTGAGACTCATTACTCAATTAGACATGTCATTGAAGACCATCTTTATGACAGTTCCACTCTGGCCAGAGATTCTCGGGTAATGATCCCAACAAGAGGCCGTGGGTATACTCTCCCTCTATCAGGAGCGGTGAATCCTCTGTTGGCTACCCAATTACCTTCGAATATCTCAAGCTGCACCTAATCACCACCCTATGAGCGACCTCTATGAGGCAACAAGAAATGAAGTCAAAGCACATAATCAGTATCTAAGATATCCTTGAGTACCTCAAGTCTAAGGATCCATGCACCATTGCTATGATGAAACTATCATTGACATTTGAATAGATAATCCTTATGATTGTCTCATAGCAGGTCATCCAATGTACTTGACTACTCTTAGCAAGCATCCATATGTTAACGTTGAATATCTCATGCTCACAGCTTATGAGATCTATTGCTTGATCTAATCATGGAATATAACATGTGTTAGTCTATCCGGATCAACAATGTCCCGTCTTGTTAATCCTATGACTAGGGATAATTTAGATACTAACATAATTACACATGATAGGAATCTCATTATCATGATCCCATCATGATTTCGTTCATGCTATGCTTCATATCATGGACTTTCATTAATTAGTTTAAGATCTATATCAATTCATATGCAAATGAATACTAATATAATGAAAATATGCCTTTATGAATGTGTACACTAAGTGCCTGAGGCGATTGCCTTTTGGGCACACCTCTAACATATTCTTGAAGGCATATTTTCTCCCACTTCCTAAGGGGTCCCAATATGCTATGAGCCTAATTGAATGTATACTTGGTCAATTGATACCTAAATAAACTTAGTATAACTTAAACAAATTGAAATATGCATAATATGGACCACTAACTAGGGTTTGGTATTATGGCAGTGTGACCTTCATGCGTTCCAAAGCTTATAAATTTTTCTATACTAATCCAATTGGTATGATTCTTATTTCTAATTAAAACTAACATGTAGGGACATAACATAGCTAAATGTCAGAGAAATTTGACCTTTGTGTAATATTTTATGAAATTTATATTCATGTTCTTTTTTCTGCCTTGTTTCTGCCCATTGGCAGTTTTGGGACACCAAATTTGTTTCTTCATATCTTACAATGTGTAAGTCATATTTTTATGAAATGTTGTATGAAAATAAAAATGTTAAAATGGAAAATTTTTCTTGTTGACAACTTTTATCCATTATGCCTTTATAATTCTCATATGGTGGGGTAGTTGTGACTGATCAACAATAAGGTTGGCATCCGAACCAGTATAACTTCCAAAGACCATATCCAATAAAAATACATAATATATTGAGTTGTTATTCATGCCAAACTTTAGCTAAGACATATAGCTATAACTTTCATGTTTGACCATTTACAGATAATGTCTATAAGGAGCTCAAAATAGGAAAACAACTGACTGGACCTGCACAAGACAAACTAAAATGTAACACCTTATACCAATGGATATTATTTATACTTGTATTAAGTTATCATATATTGCATGAGAATAAGACAATATCCTATTTGTAGTGAGGGATAATTTTTTTTTTTAATCATATAACAGTACCACTTTGTAGCATTTTACAATTTAGCAAAGTATAATAGATTGACTATATACATAATATATATATCACATCACTGGTGTTCACTATATTATACATATGCAAACATATAGTCCAAAACATAGAAGACATGTCCATATACATATGTGAAATGCAAGGAGAGAGATTAGTGATAATTCTATTCATGTTTGGTTTTCTGCTCTATTTCTACCCTTAGGCAGTTATGGGACATCAAATATGGTCCTTCATATCTCACAATGTGCAAGTTATATTTTTGTGAAAATTTTTAGACACTTAGATATACTAAAATAGAACATTTTTTATGTTGATAACTTTCATCCATTCTGCCTCTATGGTCCTCAAAAGGGGGGGTAGTTGTGACTAGTTGAGAATAAGGCTGGCATCTAGACTAGTATGAGTTTTGAAGCCGCCCATAACTCACAACATACATAACATAATGAGGTGAAATTTCTATCAAACTTTGACTAAGACATATATCTATAATTTTCATGTTTTGACTATTTACAGATTATGTATGTAAAGAGCTCAAAATGGGAAACAAACTGACTGGACCTGTACAGGATACTAAGTAGGCAGCTCAAATATGTAACATACATGACTCTCTTGACCATAACTTAACATTCGCCCATAATCTGGCCTTGAAATTTAGTATATAGATAGTTAACACAAAGGACTATGATTTTTTTGTTTTGAGTTTCCACAATTACTGATTTTATCATATAGAAAAAGAATCAAAGCAGCAAGTGATTTAGTTCGGGTTCCACAAACAAACCAGTCTCAATCATAAGCTAATATCTTTGCATAGACACCAAATCTTGCAAATATATTTATATAGCCATAGACCTAAGACATAGAGCTACAAGTGTTATGTTTGACACCTTCCTAGAATCAGTCTCTATGACTATCAAAATCGAGTGCTAAAATACTGTTTGTAACAGACCCTAATTAGTCACAATAGACACTTAAACAAAAAGTAATGATTACTTACCAAGACCAACTTGCAAGGGCTGAATTTACTACAAAACTTAAGTGAAACAATGGAGAAAAGAAGGTCCTTACGGGGGGAAATGAAGAAGAATAAACGGGTTGGGGAGAAAATTGTTGTTTAGAATGTGTCAACAAACAAAATAAGTGGTAATGGATAAGCCAAAACTGCCTTTCTTTATCCTTTCTTCCTTTTCTTTTTTATTTTCTCTTTTTTTTTAAATTATTATTATTATTATTATTATTATTATTATTATTATTATTATTATTATTACATTTTGTTTTCTACCCTTAGGCAGTTTTGGGACATCAACTTTGTTTCTTCATATCTTACAATGAGTAAGTCATATTTTTATAAAACTGTGTAGACTTATATATATTAAAATTGAACATTTTTCATGGTGACAACTTTCATCTACTCTGCCTCTAATGTTCTCATATTGTAGGGCACTTATGACTGGTTAAAAATAGGATTGGCATCCGAACCAGTATAAATTATCAAAGCCATATCTCAGAGACTAAATAGCATATTGAGGTAATATTTATTCCAAACTTTAGCTAAGACATATACCTATTACTTTCATGTTTTGATCATTTACAGATAATGTCTATAAGGAGCTCAAAATAGGCAAATAAATGACTGGACCTGCACAGGACACTAAGCAGAAATATAGAACAAACATGACTCTCTTAACCATAACTCAAGTCCACCTATAATCGAGTTCTAAAATTTAGTATACAATTAGATAACACAAATATCTACAACTTTCATGTTTTAAGTTTCCTCAATTACTAACTTTTTCATATAGAAAAATAATCAAAACAAGTGATTCAGTTAGGATTCTACAAACGACCCATCTCAATCACAAGCCAATCTATTTAGAAGAAATAAACCTAAGACATAAAGCTACAAGTGTTATGTTTAACACCTTTCCAGAATCAGTCTCTATGACTATCAAAATCGAGTGCCAAAACATTGCTTATGACATACCCTAATTAGATATAATGGATACTTAAACAAGAAGCGATGATTACTTCCTAAGAACAAACTTGCAAGGGCTGAATTTGCTGAAAAACTCAAGTGAAACAATGGAGAAAAGAAGGCTCTTATGGGAGAAGAAGAAGAAGAAGAAGAAGAAGAAGAAGAAGAAGAAAAGGGATGGGGAGAAAATGCATGTTCTGAATGTGTAAACAAACAAAATAGGCAGCAATGGATAAGCCAAAATTGCCTTTCTTTATCCTTTCTTCCTCTTCTTTTCTTTTATTATTATTATTATTATTATTATTATTATTATTATTATTATTATTATTACATTTTTACATGTACCTAGTCAATGTCAAAAATACTATCTAGTCAAATAGTCCAATCTAATTAATTTAACTATGAGGGTGTTTGGAATTACTGTTGAGTATCATAAAAACATATTTTGAATTTTTTTTTGTTTAATTGACTAATTTTTTTAATTTTTTGTAAATTGTTTTTTCCAAGTCTGATTTTGGAAAAAATATCTATTTACCTGCTTCTACCAAAAGCAGTTTTCAAAACTAAAAATAAAAAATTAAAAATACAAAATTTTTTTCAAAAAACGCTTTTTCGAAACTTAATGTCAAATAGGGCCTATACCCCATTTCATTTATTTCAATTTAATAATTTTATTCTAATTATTTATAATACTTTATAATCCTTATTTAAATTATAACTAGACACGTCAACTTAGTGCCATCGAATTTTATCGACACTTAACAAGTCTATCTCGTGAGCATGTTCTACCTAAATTTTCTATGTATACATGTGTTTTATGTGAATGACATATATAAAATAAACATATTAAAATAAAATGCATG
This sequence comes from Balakata baccata, assembly GCA_949630135.1. Lineage (NCBI taxonomy): Eukaryota > Viridiplantae > Streptophyta > Magnoliopsida > Malpighiales > Euphorbiaceae > Balakata > Balakata baccata. The sequence continues at coordinate 7,398 of CATIWF010034057.1, forward strand.
TGGAAAAGTCGAGGGTATTACAGTCATGGTCGTGAAGTCTCTAGTCATGTGTGTAGAGCTTGTGAAACCTCACTTTATTGTGTCTTTTAACTACTTTAATATCCCATAACCCTTAACAACTTATACCTCCATTATATTCTCTTATTTCATGTTATTTCTAGGCCCAAACTAGTGAGCATTGCATTAATAATAAATAGTCTCTCCATTCCATTCTAACTGTTGTTTAAGAAAATAGACGTAGTGCCACTCCAACTGATGTTTTAGATTACCAATTAAAAAAAAGCTATTTCTTTCAAACTTTACTCATGTCTTGGTTTTTGGAGAAATATATTCTTAATCATTTTATATATGTAATTATGTCTATTAAATAATATTTTTAATCTTTATAATACTACTTTAAATGATAGTTAGAATGGAATGAAGGGAGTAAATTATAATATATATACATTAATTACATGGCATGGGTTTAAGTAATTTTTGTGGTTGTGGTAGGTCAAAGCAGAAAGAGAATAGAAAGCACACGACATAGATAAGTATGAAAAGAAAGAAAGGAAAGCCAAGTTGAATCAAGCAATGAAGGCTATATATATATATATATATTAATATGATTAATAACGTAAGGAGGGAGACCATATTTGTAAAGCATTATGAGAAAAGTGAAAACTCATAGTAGGAGTTTTATATGTTCCAATAATGATAGGATATCAAGACTTTGACCAAATTAAGAGAAAAAAGAAAAGGGAAAAAGGAAAAGACGTTAATGATAAAAAGGGGACACCTTAGTTGCTTGCACTGCAATATATTCTATGGTCCAATAATGTGGCATGCACTCATAACGACAATTTCCTATTCAAGGATTTTATTTTTGCCTCTTGCCATCCAAAGGTTATGCCATTCCTACTCAATCATAAAACATATCCACCTTTTTACAAGTGATTGGCCTTGTGTTAAACTATGGGTAAATTACATCTATGACCTCTAAACTTTGATATTTATAATATTTTAGTTCTTAAACTTGCATTTCTAATAAAAAAAAACCTAAACTTAACATAAATATAGCATTAACATTTTATTAGCGGGTTATAGATAAAATTGTTACTTGAATATAATATTGTAATTTTTTCCTTTCTTATATTAATATATCAACTTATTTTAATTTTTTCTCTCTATTTTCTCTCTCAGAGGCCAATTAATCAACATTGAAAAATAAATAAAATTTTATTTTATCTTAATAAATAAAAAATTTTCACATTCCATTTCAAATTAGGGAGTTGAAAAATATGTAAATATATATATATTTTTATTTTAAATAAAGTTAATTTACAAAAAAATATTTTTCTTCTTTTATTTTTATTTTTTTAATACTATTTTTTTTTTTGAAGTTTATAATTTTAGTTTTTTAATGGGTTGAAAGAGAAAAAATGGAGGGAAGAGAATTTAAAAAAAAATGCTTACATGTCAATATATGAGAGAAAAAATTATTATATTATATTCCGATAACAATTTTACATGTAATTTGCTAATGAGATTTTAATGTTATATTTATATTAAGTTTAGGTATTTTTTTTTGTTACAAATTAAAGTTTAAAGGCCAAACAGTTACAAGCATCAATAATAATAATAATAATAATAATAATAATAATAATAATAATAATAATAATAATATCCGGTTTTCTTACATTTTATCAAGATTATTTGGTCTCGTATTGGGGCTATTGGGTTTTATCTTAATTTTGTTTTAAGATATAAGAGCAGAAGCATATTATTAATTAATTTTAATTAAATTTACACTTTAAATTAAAATTTTATTCTAGGGAAAAATGTAAAAAATCATAATGTGATTTTATAGTTTGAAAATTTTTAGTACGAGCTTTTTTTTTTTTTTTTTTTGCAAAAAGGGTCTCATGGTTAAGGTTATTAATAAATTTAAGTTTCTAGTCAGAATAGCGTTAAAAATTGCTGAATTAACACTTATACATCTATATCCTCTATGGAACTAAACATTGGCCAAGTTGTTAAAAAAAAAAATGCACTTTTAGATTTGTATCAAAAATAATTTGTACTTTTAATGTTTTCAATTAAATGAACGAACTTTTAATATTTTATCAAATTTAAACAATTTGGCCAATTTGATATAAAGAATTGTTAACGTATATGAATTTTCTAGCAAACATATTTTTTTTATTGAATAAGCAACTAATGTATCAATTATGCCGAGGCAAAATGATATGTTATTGTTTTTATACTAAAAAAACATAGTAAAGAAATAATTTTAGAACACAACTGCCTCTAAATAGCATTTTCTTTTAGATATAACTGGTTATTAAGTCCTTCAAATATTGTCCAAAAGGATAGATTCATCCCTCAAGTGGATTTTTTAGGAAGTTGATATTGTGAGATTCAATCTAAATCTTCAAGAAAACAACATAATTTAGAGCTATCATAGATTCCTCATTGAAAACTTCAAACATGTCAGCAATTTTTTTCATTAAATTGGTCAAAATGTCTAAATTGATAAAATATTAAACATTCATTTATTTAGTTGAAAATATATATTATTTTTGATACAAACTTGAAAGTTTAATTTTTTTTTATAGTAAATTTGACTTAAATATTTATCTCTCCTACATGGCACTTATTTCTCCCCAAGTTATCTCCATCTTCACTCTCTCTCATTTGCCTCATCACCATTCACTTTCTCTAAGAAAAAATAATGATCGAAAAAGAGGAAGAAAATTAATAAAAAAAGATAGGAAAAACACAGCTTCCTCTGCTCTGTTGTCAGTAGCTATAGAGGCGGACATCATCACCTCTTGCCATCGGTTATCCATAACTACTTTGCCCATCCGCCACCACATCAACGAGCAAGTCCTTTCACTCCAAACCAAAGCCTAGTACCAAAACTAAAATCTCTAATCTCTAAACTAGAACCATATATGATGAGTGTATATAAATTTGTTACTTACAAGTATACGAACCAATCATAGAGTGGCAAGATATTCCTGAGATAGATCTCATAAGGAACCATTAGGCTTAGACTCTAAATTAATTAAGATTTTTAACAAACACAAGAAAATAAATCCTAAACATTCTAAACCTGCATTGATTATTTAATTAATAAAATTAAAATTGAAATTAAATAGAAAGCAAAATAAACAATCGAACTTAACCAATGGGAGTAAGTAGGTACCTAGCTTCGTATCCCTAAATTTTGTATTTTCCCTCAATTAATTAAGCTCTAGTGAATTCAAATTTATAGCTCTCACTTTTTGGCACAAGTTAGTGTTTAGTCCAATTTTTATGTTAAATTATAGGTGGTTCTCCAAATAACTAAACCCTAATATTTTTATTCCCAATTTAATAATTGTTGATTAGACAATTACTAAATATAGAAATTAAAAGGCATAATTAAAGCTGAAAATAATCTTAAATTCAGTCTATAAAAAATAAAGAAGTTCAATACAAAAATTGGATTTTGCTAACTAAGCACCTAAAATGATTTAGCCTAGCATTACTGTAATAATGGTCATGTTTATAATAATTACTAAACTAAACATTACAATAAATGGAATAATAAAGAGAATAGAAGAGCTCCCTGGATAGTTGGATTCTCAAACTCAAAGAAAGATTGGTCCTCTAGTCCTAGTTGAGCCAACCACCAATATCTAAGACATGATTCTTGACTCCAAGTTGAGAACATAATGCTCCTTGAACGATGAAAACTAATAGATAAAAATTTAAAGTTAAAGTATGCCAAAATAGCTAAAAGGAATCCTAATTAGAGCCTAACTCTTAGTAACAAATATTTACCCAATTAGAAGTCCCATAAAATATTCCCAAAATAATTATCTTCTAATCGAATTCTAACAAATCCATGCTAACCACAGCAAATAGGAATTTAAGTCAAAATTGGACTCTACAGGCGGCAACTTCACGCACGTGATGTCTTCACGGTCGTGCAAGAATATTGAAGGCATAGGCAACACGACTACACCATTCATCACGCTAGTGACAGGAGGTCGATAGGCAGAACTCCATATAATCATGCAAAACAACACGATTGTGCACATAAATAGGAATGACAAATGCCACATAGCTCAATATTAATACAATCGTGCATAGAGGATTCACTTGATGAGTTGTAAAGGAGCACACAAACATGCAAGGTAGGTAGGCATGTGACATGAAAAACATGTGAAGAAGGTCTCACACCCGTGTAGAGTTGTTAGTGTGAGTGCAAGTCTAGCCAAAGGATGATAATCATGCCTATGGTTGCCATCACATGTGCCATGATCCATAAAATGCCTAAAAATATTCATATGCTATCCAACTTCCACTATAGACTAACTTATGTACCAAAAACACACTAAAATCCTAAAATTAATCACTAAAACATAAGATAAATCTATAACACAAACAGATTCATTAAATTCCCCTACATTTAAACATTATTTGTCCCCAAGCAATACTCAAGTATAAAAAACAAACACAAAACACAAACAATCAAAGTAAAACTCGTAAGCTTGGCCTCTCCTTTAGTAATTCCTAAGTTTCACTAATGCTCCAAACAATTTAAGCCAAAACCATATATTCCACCAAGTTAAGGACCACTATAATATATAATCCATATTTATGTTCCAAGAACAACCAAAGTAACCATACAATTGCCTCAAACATATAAAAGAAAATAATTAAGCTAAGCTAAAGAATGAACATACTAACAAAAAAGTATATTAAGTTCCCTCACACTTACTTCTTTGTTTATTCCTTTTTTTTTCTTTACTTTAAACTTTGGATTTAGTAATTCTTCCCTAAGTCATAGTGTTCGCCCCTCATACTTTAACTTTAACTTTACTTTTTCTTCGACTTATGAGAGATAAACCCTATGTTCATATTTTGCATACTTATGTTATTTGGCCATCGATAAGCCAAAAATAATAGAGTAAATAAGGTAAGTGTGTTTCGCTCCTTTATCTCACTATTCTTGCTAACTTATATTAAGGCAATATTTTTTTTCACTTTTTTCAAAAGGATTTAATATACTTACAATTAGCATGTTGCCCAAACAACCCCCGGGGGGAGGGGGGGTTGAATTGGTGGGAAGTTAAAAAATAATTTGCACTTACAAGATAGTAGAAGAAAAGGAGAAGATTGAGACACGAATTTTATAGAGGTTTGAGTGTTAACTAACCCTACTCCTGTCCCCAATTTAGATTGGGTGTTCACTAATCTAATCACTTATATTACAGTCTTTGGAGTTTTAACAAGCTCACTTTCAACTAGGTGTTTTATCAAGACTAACACTCAACCCAAATTTTCCTTATGTTTTGTGGCTCACACAATAACCAATTCCTTATAATTTGGCTCATACTACCCAATTACAAGACAACCTAAGTGTTTTAAGATTGACACTTGAACCCTTATACAAAAACAATTAATGAAAGGATTGAGAAAATAAATTGCAATAGCTTTGGCACTTGTTGAGTTGTTGGATCTTATTAAATGGCCTTTTGGTAAGGTATTTATACTGATTACCTACCAATTAGCTGTTACAAAGTGGTGCCATAACTCTTTCTAATGTTCTCTTACAAGTGCATCAAATGTAGTCCGCAGAGAGAGATGTCTTGGTCGGGAACCATTATTTCCTAGTCAGGAAATACCCAATTTTAATATGTGGCAGCTCTAGTTGACTGAAAATCCCAATGGCTAGTTTTTATTCAATTGTCTCGGTCAGGACTCTGTGTGTCCCGGTGATGCCACTGCTAAGAATTTAGGTCTTCTTGGCTTTGAATGAGTCCCGGTCGGGACCGAAGTTAGTTTGACTAAGAGTGTTTTTGACTTTCTGATGATGTGGCACATTTTAGTGGTGTCTCCTCTTCAGCAGTCACATCTTTTTGAATGTCCCGCTCGGACTGCAACCATTCCCGATCAGGAAACTGAGTGTCCCGGTCGGGACATACCATGTCCCGGTCTGCTTTTGCTACTGGAACTTTTAGGTCATCATCTTGTAGAGTTTTCCGGTCTGGACACATGCTTTACTTGGTATGTACTACAGTCACGGTCTGGAAAATGCCGATCCCGATCAGGACATACCCTTTCCCTATCTGCTTTTGCTACTGGAACTTTGAGACAACATTTTCCTGGTCTGGACATGTCACTTTTTGGTTTGTACTTGTGTCCCAGTTGGGAGTTACACGTCTCCAGAAAATTCTTGAGTTGTTCAATGAGGAAACCTTAACCAAATGTGTTGAAACTTTGAACACTATCAAAACAACACTTAACAAAGATGTTAGTAACAATTAATTTGATTGTCAAGATCAAAATAGAGAGCAATCACCCTACGGTTAACAATATCTCCCTTTTTGATTTTGATAATCAAACTAGGCAAAAATATCAAATTGATAGTTCTATAATCAAATTAACACATTGAGTAATATGTATTCAAAGTTTCATATCATTTGAAGATGTAAAACATATTAAATAGCAAAATTCAAAAAAGTCAACCTTAATACCTAATTGGAAAAGTTTAAATTTTAAATTTTTGCTTAGATATTGCTTCTCCCTCTTTGTCAATATAAAAAAAAAAGATATTTAAAGGATATAAAGAAGAGAAATACAAATTTATTTATGAATTAAAGAAAGTACATAATCATGGATAAAAAAGAAAATGTAAAAGACAAATTCTAAGCTAATCATCTCCTTCTTCACCATTACCCTCCTCTTCATCTCTACCATCTTCTTCTTCCTCGTCACCTTGCTCCCCCTCAAATGGTGGGGCTTGTTCAAGGCTATGGGTACATACATTCAAACTTAGTTGCCCTTGCATGCTTTGAATGTCGAGGTGGAGATGTTGCATCATATCCTTTAAAGTGGTGAATGATTGCATTTGAAAGTCATAAAGACTTTGCAAAGTGAGTTGTTGTGGTTGAGGAGGTGGTGGTGGAGGTGGCATCTCTTGTGCACTTGGGCCTTCTCCTCCTATTGAAATTCTTGCCCTTTTCCTTGTGGCTTTTTGAGTGGCCTTTTGGGTACCATGTTCCCTAAAGGTATAGAAGAAGGAATCAATATCTTTTGAAGGTCTTCCAATTGCCTTGCAGTTCAAGAGATATTGGATATCTAAGAAGCTTTCATATTGAGAGCGAGAGGAAGTGAGAAGTGAACAATTTTCTATTGTCATTAGTTTGAGATGCCTTTTAAGAAAGGTAATTTGGGCATGGAGTGAAATGGTTCCCTTGGTGGTGGAGGCCATGGACTGAAATTTATCTATGAGAAGATGGGTTATATCCGTAGGCCAATTGTGAACCATGGCACAGATGTAGAGAAGGTTTTGATGGGTGACTTTCTCATTACTTTCACTCCTTGCATTGATGGTGAAGGTGATGATTCTATGGAGGATGAAGTGAGAGGGAGTCTTGATGTGCTTGGCATTTGATCTCTTGTCAAGCCTAGTTTCAAGAGAGATCTCTTTCCATATATCAAGAGGAGAGAGATGCATGGCTTATGTGTTGATATGGCCCTCCTTTGTAAACCCAATGGCATCAGCAAGTTGATGCTTTGTCATCTCTTGTGATTAGCGAAAGAGATGAAATTGGAGTCCATAGTAGCCAAGAGGGTATTTGACATCCTTGATGACTTGGAGAGTGGAAAGGAACTCAATGGTGAGTTCATCATGACCATCTTCAAAGGGCATGACAAATGTAGTCCACCCCATTTTGTCAAGAGTGCCCAAAATTTCATCTTTGACACCCAATTTGTCAAGATTTTCAATATTGAGAGTTCTATTTGAGATGAACTTCTTGGAGTGTATGTTGGCATATCTTTTCTTCTTCTCCTTGGAGAAGGCATTGAAGATGTCTTGAAAGGAGGACAATTGGGTGAAAGATGCCACACTTTTGCCTTTGGAGGCTCTTGATTTGGAGGTGCCAACTTTTAGTGTCATTGAGAGAGAGTGAGTTTGGAGAGAATATGGAAATTTTGTGGAAAAGTTGGAAGAGAGGAAGAGTATTGATGCAATTGTGAGGAGAAGAAGGGGAATAGTGAAGTATTTATAGGGGTTGAAGGGGTATGTAACTATTTGGGAGAATTAAATGGCAGAAAAATTTGATTGGTGGCAGTTACAAAAAGGCTACCATCGTGTGAGTCCTGATCAGGACATAGGGGTTCCCGACTGAGAACCCTCTAACGGTTAAAAAAAATTAAATTTTGACCGAGTCCTTAGTGGGACAAAAGGCTTCCAGAGCGTGTACATTAGAAAAGGTGCAACGGTAAAAAAATTTTAAATGTCCCGACCGAGAAGTGGGGCTTCTCGAGGGGGAGATGAGAAATTCCAACTGTCAAATTGATGTACAAGAAGTCATGAGCAAGACATTGTTATAGGGTCTCCTTGAATTCTTAGGAGAAAAAGGAAATTTACTATCCCTAAATTTCAGAATTCACATTTAAGCAAGTAAAGAACATACGAGAACAACAAATAGTATGCAAAAACAAGATTTAAAGTTTTCTTAAATTAAGGTGCTTCCATCAAGCATACCAAGCTCTCTTTTTATAAAGCAAAACCTTTCATCATTTAGAGGCTTGGTAAATATATCTGCAAGTTGGTTTTTAGTGTCAATAAAATCTAACACTAAATCACCGTTTTGAACATGATCCCTTAAGAAATGATGTCTAATGTCAATGTGCTTGCTTCTACAGTGTTGAATGGGATTTTTAGAGAGGTTTATAGCACTTGTGTTATCACACCTAATTGGAATGTGTTCAATGTCATGACCATAATCCTTTACCTCTTGCTTCATCCAAAGGACTTGAGTGCAATAATAACCAGCAGCCACATATTCAGTTTCAGCGGTGGACAATACTACCGAAACTTGTTTCTTGCTATGCCAAGAAACCAAACACTCTCCAATAAAGTGACACGTCCCAGACGTGCTTTTTCTATCCAATAGACTGCCGACGTAGTTAACATCTGAGAAACCAATTATATGAAATGAAGAATTTCCAGGATACCATAGTCCTAAATGCATAGTGCCATGAAGATATTTTAAAATTTGTTTTACTGCATTCAAGTGTAATTCTTTAGGACATGGTTGAAATCTTGCACATAAGCATACACTATACATAATGTCGGGTCTATAGGCAGTTAAATAAAGAAGTGAGCCAATCATACCTCTATAAAGCTTTTCATCAATTGCTTTACCCTTATCATCTTTGTCCAATTTTGTTGATGTACTTATTGGAGTCTTGGCATTGTTACATCCATCGATCCCAAATTTTTTGATCAATTCCTTTGTATACTTGGATTGATTGATGAAGATGCCATCTTTGCCTTGCTTGAATTTGGAGTCCAAGGAAAAATTTGAGCTCTCCCATCATGCTCATTTCAAATTTCCTAGTCATACACTTAGCAAATTCTTGGCAAATAGTCTCATTAGTAAATTAAAAAATGATATCATCAATATAAATTTGAACAATGAGAGTGTTATGCTTATGTTTTTTGATAAAAAGAGTTATGTCAACATGTCCTTTTGAAAAACCATTTTTTAATAGAAAAGCACTTAGTCTTTCATACCATCCCCTAGGGGCTTGTTTTAATCCGTATAAAGCCTTAGTTAATTTATAGACATGATTTGGAAAAACGTGATTTTCAAAACCGGGAGGTTGCTCAACATATACTTCTTCTGATATAAAACCATTTAAAAATGCACTTTTTACATCCATCTGAAAAAGCTTAAAGTTCATGTGACATGCATATGCTAATAAAAACTGTATGGCTTCTAATCTTGCCATAGGGGCAAATGTTTCATCATAATCAAAGCCTTCCTCTTGGTTGTATCCTTTGGCAACCAATCTAGCTTTATTTCTTACGATGTTACCATCCTCTTCCAATTTGTTCCTATAGACCCACTTGCTACCAATGATTGGGTAGTCACTAGGTCTTGGAACCAAGGCCCAAACTTCATTTCTCTCAAATTGATTGAGTTCCTCTTGCATAGCAATCACCCAACTTTCATCATCCAAAGCCT